>WHVA01000664.1:0-53392 GCA_015179125.1 Gautieria morchelliformis
GTGGTAGTGTGATCTCCACAACCAGCCAGGGTTGCCCTTACAGTTGGTGTTGCGGCAGTGCGTGGAGGACGGGACGTTGCAGTAAAGGCGTAGGAAGTGCAGTGGCGCTGGGCTTCCCGGCATCAGTCGGAATTGCTCCTGGCTTCACATTCTTTCGTGGAAAGCTGAGGAAAGAGTTCTAAGGGCCCGTTCTGTGCCCAGAAACTCTTCCAATTTCCAAAGTAGTTTCGGTTTTTGCAGGGTGCAGAAATGCCATGACTCACTTATTCTGTATCCAGTTACCTCCATTTTCCCTTCCATCCCTCCACCTTATGTTCGCTCCATTCGCTCTTTGCCGAATTCGCCGAATGCCATTCGCTACTCGCATCATTTGCCAGCAGGCATGCCATCAAAACACGATTGACATCCTTTACCTGGCATGATGGTTCATCACTGGCCCCATCATCTTCCCGACTCAACCCCCTTTGGGCGTTCCTATGGCCAGGACGCACTCGTGGGACGTCCTGCCTGTAGATTGTGTGGGTTCAACCCAGAAGGCCAAGAGTCCGTGCAGGGTAACATGCATGCAGGTCTCAAGGCGTGTTTTCTCACGTAGGTACCTTTGTCCTCTCTCCCCCCGTTGTTTCACTTCGCACTCCTCCCCATTTTCCATTGTATATGTGTTTCATCTATTTGTATCCTGACTGCACACCCCTATCCATCCGACTCATGACGGCCTCTTTCCTATTCGCTGATGTCATATGAGCATTCGGTATAAGTAGTTTACATTCACATATATATTCTGCAGTTCAATTATCATACATCTTGTCAAGATTGGTTTTCAGGTGTTATATCGTGTATTAGTGAACACAGCGAATGCCCGAATAACTTGTGTGAATAAGTATGCCGTTCAGCGAATAGATGAACCGATGAATGTTCACAAGGTAAGAGGGTTGCCCGAGCGGGGCTCACCCTATCTACAGTCATAGCGAAATAGCCCATGGCACTTGACAATGTAACGTGCAAGGTGTCATGGAAGGGCTGTCTAAGTCTTGACAATCCCTTCGCTGGCGAAGGTGCTCCTTCGGAGCCCTTCGCCAACAGCACAGAAAATGGCTCGAAGGCTAAGGTAACGAAGATGAAGTATGAGAACTCACCAGTGGCGTCTAAGTCCTCTGCTAGTCGAAGATGGAAATCTCCAAGAGAAGGCTTAAGATGATGACCACAGTGAGGTCAAATTTGCACAAGATGAACGACGAATGATAATTGAACTGGAGAATATACATGCGAATGTAAACTACTTATATCGAATGCCCGTAAGGTATCGTGAATAGGAAAGAGGCCGTCATGAGTCAGGGTTGGATAGGGGTGCGCAGTCATGATACTAAGTAGATGGAACAAACATACAATAGAGTGAGGGGAGAATGCGAACATGAAACGACGGAGAGTAAAGGGGGTGAAGGCACTTATGGACAAAACCATGTCTTGGGACCCGCATACATGCTACCCTGCACGGATTCTTTGTTTACTGGGTTGATCCCGCACGGCCTATGGAAGGGACGTCCTGCGACCACACTTTGGTCATACGAACACCCAATGGGGTTGGATTAAGAAGATGATGGGGTTAATGATGAACCATTATGCTGGGTGAATGGTATCGATTATATTTGATGGCGTGCCTGTTGGTGAAATGCGTGAGCAGCGAATAGCGGTTCGGAGAATGGGGCGAACAGCGGGTAGAGTGGATGTAGAGGATCTCAGGGGACACCCTGTTTTCCATTTCCATTTCCGACACCACACCCAGTTCCGACTCCATTTCCGACTCCGCTTCCAGTTCCGATTCCATCTCTGCCTCCGCTTTCGGAAATGATTCCGCTTCTGGGAGAACTTCCACCAGTTCTGTTCACCTTGCCAGTTCCACTCCAATTTCCGACTTCCACTCCCGGAACAGTGTCGGAAATCAAGCGACTCGCATAATAGGTGGCATCAAGGGTCGATCAAGGGTCAGGGAGGTCAGGGGGATGCAGGGTTGATGGCGGGTGCCAAGTGTTGTCCCTGGCTGCGCAGCGTAGTATAATATGGGCTCACTGACATTGGGGGTCCTTAGACTTTTCTCTTTGGATTTCCCCTTGTCAGGTGAGAATCCCCTCTCTCTTGTATACTCTGTTCATTTATACATACTTTGGATTTCCCCTTGTCAGTTGTGTGGTAGTGTGATCTCCACAACCAGCCAGGGTTGCCCTTACAGAGGAGGAGTGGTCGGTGGGTGCGGCGAACTCTGGCGAAGATGCTAGGGAGTGACAAGGGGGAACATAGAGGTAGCCCGGTAGGAGAAATAAACCGGTCATGACACATCTATCTTGTGCAAAACTTGACCTCACTGTGACTATTGTCTTGAGCCCTCTTCTATAGACTCCTATCTTAGACCAGAGGAGGACTTAAGCACCACTGGTGAATTTTCGTACTTCACCTTCATTACCTTAGCCTTCATACTATTATCGGTGCTGTCGGTGAAGGGCTCTAAAGGAGTACCTTCACCGGTGAAAGGATTGTTACTACTAGACAACCTTTCCGTGAGACCTTGTACGTTACATTGTCAAGTATCATGGGCTATTTTGCTACGACTGTAGATAGGGTGAGCTCTGTTCGGGCAGCCCTCTTACCTTCTGAACAATTATTGGTTCATCTTATTCGCCAAACTACACACTTTGTTGCACAAGCCATTTGCTTTCGAGTAGGTGTGTATTGCCCCTCCCAATGCATTGTCTATCCATTTGGCCAGCAACACATCATCCAGAAACTGCGTTGAGTAGTGATCAAGAAATCCCACAAGTGCTTCCACTTGGGGACCTCGTTCCACAAACTCTATTGGGCCATTCACACGGGTACCTAGTCTAACTTCGAGCTCACAGTTCACCGCTCCTTTGACACTTCCTGTGGCTTCTACCCAGTCGGGGTCTAGAGAAACTGCATGAAATTATAACGCGAGAAGACTCAGCAATGGCAAGAGACGAAGGCGCCTTGCACAGCTTTACTTCACGACCTCACCATCTCCTGCAAAACTATTTCAACAGATAAGCATGGTACCATTGTAGAATGACCAGGTGTCTCGAGTCTTGGAGCAGAAAGTGAAAGGCAGGCTGAATTTATAAGCATATTCTGGATGAATGTGAACACGTTGACAATATGATTAAGAAGCAAGTCAGTGATGCGTTTGTTGACTATACACTGCATGCACAGCTTGAAGTTGTGGGAGAGGATAATTCTCTTGAGAAGATGTCAAAGGCTGAGGCAAAGAAGGTGAGGGGCCTCAAGATCAATCAAGCAGTTCTAAACCTCATCTGTGGCACTAGGATTCCCCCGACTATCGTTGATACTGATGAATGGAAGAATGTCATCAGCGCTATTGACAAGACAGCTACCACATATGGCAGCACATCTTTTGTTGATATGTACATTCCTGGCGAAGCGGCATGGAGCACTGAGGAGGACATTCAAGTGCTGTCAAAAGTCAAGAACTTGACTATCTCATATGATGGCAGCACAACAAAGGCAGTTGAATCAATCTACACAATTCATGTTACCACACCTTGTCATCAGCAGGCCTACTTGATCGAAGGCAATGAAGCATCAGGTGTGTCACATAGCGGCCCCCAATGAGCCTTGTAAGGTTAATTCTATGTTATGTGACTGCTGTATCAAATACTAAGACATTTGAAGGTCATGGATCACATTGGCATGAAAAACCTTTCAGGGATATCTTCAGATAGCACTGGAAATACAAAACTGGCCCATGAAATTGTTGCAAAAGCAATCCCTTGGGTTATTATTCTGCCTGAGGTCTGCCATTTGCTCAACAACACAGCCAAGGATATTGGCAAAATTCCTTTCTTTGCCGATGTGAGTGTTTAGCATGGGTTGGATACCTAACAACTAACATATGCATGGACAGACAATAACACATCTTCGCTCCATTATCAAATACTTCCAGAAGTCTTCCTATGCTAAACGGCACCTGACTGCTCTTTGAATCTACCTTGACATCAAGAAAGGACTTGTGTCAGTCGGAAACACATGGTTCTTGACTTTATATTACTCAGGCTCATCACTGAGGCACTGTTTAACCCCTATCAAAGAGCTAATTGAGAGCAAGGCGTTGAAGCTGACATCAGTGAGATGATCTTTGCAACCTACCAACTGAAGGCTTACCAAATGACTAGAAAGCGGTATCTATTGGATGCACAAGTGTGACAACAACACATTGGTCAAGTTCTGTCTGCCCTTGTGACACAAGGCTTAAGATCTACACCTTTTACACATTCTCTGTGCTTTGGCAAGCGTTGGGATGTTTCTTCTTATGTGGGTAATTGACCTGCTCATTTCTGCACTTGGAATGGCAGTGGCTGTCTAAGGCTCAGCAAGATGACCTGAGGAAGGAATGGAAAAGGTTGAGCACTACTAAGGGTGGTAGTCAACCTTTTCTGTGGTGTCAAGGGGGAAGAGAGGACCAGCTGGGGCAGCTACCTGGTGTGGTGGTGGAGAACCTGGGATCACTCAGGTTGTGGCTGAGCATGCAGCTGGTCCGGTAATCACACCGACACACCGAGGTGAGCTATTTTTAGCTGATCAATCTCACGTGTGCGGTCAGGCTGAGTTCGAGACTCTACCTGAAAATCTAGTTCACAAAGTGAATGGACAGTTGGGAACCAGCTGACTGACTCCCCCTAACTAGGGGCCACTTGTTCATAACATGAGCTTTAAATATAGACATTGTAGTAAGAATAGAGGAATGGTCTTGGAGGTGAATCTTGAAATATCTGTATATTTTATTTTATTTTATTGATAGATGAATGGATACTCAAAGGTATTGGAATTGCCCTCCTGATGAGTATGACAGTCCTGGGTGCCTAGATATGATAAGATGGTCCAGCGGCTAGATATGATAAGATGGTCTGGTGGCTATCATCGGGTACCTGATCAGTAGTGCGTCACTGATGCCAATCGAAGTACTTGGCTCAGTGATGCAAGTGTTTGTCAAATAGACATAGCTAGTTATCCATAGGGTTTGTAAATCTGTAGAATCAGATAATTGTTACGTATCAAGATTTCCACAAGTCGGAACTAGAAAGGACAACGGCTTCAACTTATATGTTGCGCCCCCAATGAACTATTGTCCTAAGTATTTCGGATCGTGAGTTGGAAGTCGGAAAGTATTGAACTAAACAGAAGTCAGAACTTGAGTCGGAACAGAGTCAGAAGGTGGAAGGTGAAAGGCAGAGAGGCAGAGGTCTTGCAAAACTTGCTGTGCTAAGAACAGGAGATAGAGCGAAGGAAATCATGTATCAAAGGCGATTATCTGATTGCAGAATACCAGACCTACATGAGAGGCTTTTATACAAAGAGCTGAGAAAACATGTAATGGTAGTACTAAGCAAATTCCGGAGAGAGCGGAAGTTGGGTAGACATACGGGGTAACTAACTAATTGGGAACAAGGGGACTACAAGGGGGGTTCAGGGTAGGGTAAAACATTGGCAAAAGAAGAAGGGGTTGGAAAACGTATCTGACAACGAAACTACAAGGAGGGCCAGACATAAGGTCTTGCTGTGCTGAGAAGCGAGTCTGGTGGGTCCCAGTAATAGAGTTGAAAGAACAAGGGAATAAAACAAGGGGCAGAATATTGGAACTATCGGAGGGTCAGAATGTGAGTGGAACTGAGTGTCGGAAGTCGGAACTGCATGGTCGTAACAATAATAAAGCAAGTAACTAATTTCTAGTTAGTATATGAGCCTCAAGGCTGTTCTGCAAACAGCAAGTATGACTTGAAATCAGCTTCTAGGCTGACTCAAGTGTATGCAAGATGAGCACAAAGGGATTTTCTGGCTAGAGTAACATACAGTGAGGTTTCTGTATTTATAGAGAAAAGAAAATGATTTTCTATCTATTGTTTCTGGGTGGAAGAGTCCATGGTTGCATTTGGACAGGGTAGGGGTAGTTACAAATTGTGGGAAAAAAAAAACATGAAAAGTGAAGGGGATTATCCTACAGGGGAATTTGAGAGATGGGGATTATGTGGCCATATATAATGCCCTTTTCAACATGTAATAGCCCACAATTGACTGCCTTTTCCCTGCAGACAGTCAGCACGATTGGCTTTTTCCTTGAGATCCAATGTATATGCACCTGCATATATACTTGATCTCCATGTCCCATCCAAAGGACAGTCAAATAACTCTGACACACTATTGTCATGAAACGGTTTATTTCACCAACTGTGCTGAGCGCTTACATGGAATCTTTTCCCCAATTATCTCATCAGACCACTACCATCACATCTTACCCCAACTTGAGCCATCACCTCCAGTGCCAGGTGCTGTTCCAGATTGTGAGTTGGCTCAGGGGTTAAGGACGACTCATTATTGTCTCCATGAGTCAAAACTGACAGTAGAGTAAGCTTGACAATGTGCAGGTGATAGAAAAAGTCCTCATGATTTGCTCTTGTTTTCATTGACTCATTATGAATCAGTTCCCCTATTGTGTACCATACCAGCTTTATTGTTCTGACTCCTCTTTATGACTCACCTGACTCACTCTGACTTGTTCTGACTCATTCAGACTCATTGTGACTCATCCCTCTTGTTGTTCTGATTACTTCTCATACTCACCTGATTCACTCTGACTCACTCTGACTCATGGTGACTCATCCCTCCTATTGTCTTCTGACTCATCCCCCTTTTCCAAAGTAGATAAATACCAGAGCTTGCTCCATGTATTTCGCTAGTTTGGTTATCATATACGTTACGCTGTCTCCTGTGCCCTTAACCACTTGAGGATACCTTGCTCACTCTATCATCTCTTCTCTCAAACTCTTACTTCGAGGCTTGTCTACTTCAGACTTGTCCTTTTTCTTATCTCTTTCAACCAACCAGAACAGGCACCCCTTCTTAGTGCAGGGTCTGCAACATTGGGATCTTACGCCTGGTGTGGATGGTTCTGACAACTATTCTACTCACATCCTGCAAGCTTGTTACGACCATGCAATTCCGACTTCCGACACTCAGTTCCACTCACATCCCGACCCTCCAATAGTTCCGATATTCCATCCCTTGTTTTATTCCCTTGTTCTTTCGACTCTATTACTTGGACACACCGGATCCAACTCGCAGCACAGCAAGACCATATGTCCGGTCCTGTAAGATAGGTGGCTTATTACTTGTGTTGTCACAAGGGAGCAGAACTCGACCAAACTGTGGTGATTCTAATATGACATAGTGAGGGTTACAGGTAGGATTACGCTGGGGAATCCCGTGGGATTCCCATGCAAGAACTATACAGTGGGTCCACAAGGACCCACTGGTGCTATGTAAGCTACCAGTCATTATGTATTGCCTTGCGGCAATACAGGTAAATATCTGTATTTACACCCTCCCCTACTATGGAGAACTTTAATCTCCATAGCTCTCATCATCGAGGTCTTTATCCTTGGCTGAGGGAGCATCGTCCATTGGGACATCCTCATATGGGGCCAGTAGGGGCCGGGGATCTATGGGCATCGCATCCGCGTGAGCGGATGTGGATGGACCGGGTCCAGCTTGGGGCTGGTACGGACCCATTTCAAGAGATGGGTTGATTCCCATCTCCTGGATGAAGGTGGCCTCTGCGGCTGGATCAGGCTGCAGATCCAGGGGGCAGGATGCGAGCAGCTCCTTATCGAGCAGTTCTGAGGTGCTCGCAGCTGCTTTCTCACGGGTGCGCTGGGACATCTTCAGTCCCTGTTTGTGCCGCCGCTGCCCTGTGCGTGCAGCGGTGTTCACGACTTCCTTGTCCCGAAGTTGTTGAAAGTATCCCTCGATCCAAGGGATACGTTTGTGGTTTACGCTGCCATGGAGGGATAGCCATGATGCGAGCTCCTTCAGCGGGATCTTGTGTGCGAGTCTGTTCCTGAGCGGGAACGTCCGGGTGATCGAAGCCCGCAGGGTGTCTGTGGCGGGGGAGGGGATCATGATGTCGGCCATGAGCTCCTGCCACTGGCCTGGCGTACTAAACAAGTTGCTTAGACGCGACTTGAGAGGGGATTGTGGCTTGGCTTTGGGAGCCAGGTGTCAAGATTGGTTTTTAGGCGTTAATATCGTGTATTAGTGAACACAGCGAATGGCCGAATAACTTGTGCAAATAGGTATGCCGTTCGGTGAATAGATGAACCAATGAATGTTCACAAGGTAGGAGGGCTGCCCGAACGGGGCTCGCCCTATCTACAGTCGTAGCAAAATAGCCCGTGGTACTTGACGATGTAACGTGCAAGGTCTCACGAAAGGGCTGTCTAAGTTTCGACAATCCCTTCGCCGGCGAAGGTGCTCCTTCGGAGCCCTTCGCCAACAGCACAGAAAATGGTTTGAAGGCTAAGGTAATGAAGATGAAGTATGAGAACTCACCAGTGATGCCTAAATCCTCTGCTAGTCGAAGATAGAAGTCTCCAAGAGAAGGCTTAGGATGATGACCACAGCGAGGTCAAATTTGCACAAGATGAACGACATATGATAATTGAACTGGGGAATATACATGCGAATGTAAACTACTTATATCGAATGCTCGTAAGATATCAGCGAATAGGAAAGAGGCCGTCACAAGTCAGGGTTGGATAGGGGTACGCAGTCATGATACAACATAGATGAAATAAACATACAATAGAATGTGAGATGAGGGAGAACATGAAACGACGGAGAGTAAAGGTGGCGAAGGCACTTATGGACAAAGCCATGTCTTGGGACCCGCATACATGCTACCCTGCACGGACTCTTGGTCTACTGGGTTGATCCCGCATGACCTATGGAAGGGGTGTCCTGCGAACACACTTTGACCATACGAATGCCCAATGGGGTTGGATTAAGAAGACGATGGGGTTAATGATGAACCATCATGCCGGGTGAATGGTATCGATCGTATTTGATGGTGTGCCTGCTGGCGAATGATGTGAGCAGCGAATGGCTGTTCGACGAAATGCAAGGAAGGGCGAACAGAGGTGACATAGAGGAGGAGGGGACGAGGTGGAGGGCGAAGCTGAGCGAACACTGAGGAGGAGTAGCGAAAGGGAAACTGGGGATACCAAGGTGCAGGAAATACACAGGTCATGACAATCCAATTATCAGAACACCATTGGAAGAGGGTCGAGCAGAGGAGGTGGTAGACCCAGTGATGATTGCCAAGTCAGCCCAAAGATGTCGATCGTGCATTTGACGGTGTGGAGATGGTAATTGGCGCGAACAGCCAGCATCGGTTGCCGAACATGACAATGGCGATCAGAACGAACATGGAAATGGGGTGAGAAATGGTAGGAAAGAGCACCTGAGTATGAGGAATAAACGTGTCATGACACCAGGATCCTTATCCACATCCAGATATCGACATCTGTTGTGTTTAATCCACCTTCCACGTCATTGCGGATGGCGGGAGGGACACCTTTGGCATTGGACCGCCACCCGTTAAGAACCGTGACTATGTCATCTGGTGTACTGTCCAAAATGTTTATATAATTTGGATGGGGCTTATGGGGGCCCTCCTCGCGGAGGCACCGGAATGCCATGTTCATTTCCGGTGTGCGCTGGTCGACTGGGGTGTCCCTGGCAAGAACGAGGAGGTCTAAAAACCTCTGCTCGGCGATGGGGCATATGTGGTACCACTCGGTAACCCGAGGGACCAATCTGCCTAGGGGTTGTGGCAAGTGGCCCGTCACGGAGATTGGTGGATCTCTGTGTCTCAACGGCTCCCCTTCCCCCAGGCAGCATTGTACAACTCCTGCCCCTGGTGGTGGCATCACGATGTGAGGTCCAATGTACTGGGCCTGCGCTGTGGCTAGTGCCTGTTGCAGCCGGGGGTCGTTGACGCCGTGTGCCAACGACTCCGCTAGATATGCGTTCTTGACGCGTCCTAGTTCGTCCGCCAGTCCATTTTCCATGACTGGCGGCAGGAGATATTCTCTGTGTTTCCGTTTGGAAACACATTCAGGCTGATCTGGGTCATAATCGTCCCAGATCGACATGTCAGACAGCCACCCATCTGGGATGTCGGTGTCATATGACTCGAACGTCGCTGTCGCAGTCGACAGCATCGTGACTGTTGCTGTCTGTCATGACCGGTTTATTTCTCCTACCGCGCTACCTCCATGTTCCCCCTCATCACTCCCTAGCATCTTCGTCAGAGTTTGCCGCACCTACCGACCACTCCTCCTCTACGTCCACTCTACTCACTGTTCGCCCCATCCTCCGAACCACTATTCGCTGCTCGCGCATTTCGCCAGCAGGCACGCCATCAAATATGATCGATACCATTCACCCGGCATGATGGTTCATCATTAGCCCCATCATCTTCTTAATCCAACCCCATTGGGTGTTCATATGGCCAAAGTGCATTCGCAGGGCGTTCCTTCCATAGGTCGTGCAGGATCAACCCAGTAAACGAAGAGTCCGTGCAGGGTAGCGTGTATGCGGGTCCCAAGACATGGTTTTGTCCATAAGTGCCTTCGCCCCCTTTACTCTCCACCGTTTCATATTCGCATTCTTCCCTCACTCTATTGTATGTTTATTCCATCTACCTAGTATCATGACTGTGCACCCCTATCCAACCCTGACCTGTGACGGCCTCTTTCCTATTCGCTGATGCCCTACGAGCATTCGATATAAGTAGTTTACATTCGCATGTATATTCCCCAGTTCAATTATCATATGTCGTCCATCTTGTGCAAACTTGACCTCGCTGTGATCATTGTCTTGAGCCTTTCCTTGAAGATCTCTATCTTCAACCAGCCAAGGACTTAGGCATCACTGGTGAGTTCTCATACTTCATCTTCGTTACCTTAGCCTTCGAACTCCTTTCTGTGCTGTTGGCGAAGGGCTCTGAAGGAGCACCTTCGCCAGCGAAGGGACCGTCGAAACTTAGACAGCCCTTCCGCGATATCTTGCACGTTATGTCGTCAAGTGCTGCGAGCTATTTCGCTATGACTGTAGATAGGGCGATCCCCGTTCGAGCAACCCTCTTGTTTTGTGAACATTCATTGGTTCACTTATTTGCTGAACGGCATACTTATTCGCACAAGTTATTCGGGCATTCGCTGTGTTCACTAATACACGATATTAACGTCTAAAAACCAATCTTGACACTGTCCTGGATGCTGCGCGGGCATCCTCGATGGGTGCCCCGCTGGGCTCCGTGATTCGGTTGGCCAGAGCCAGGCCTGTTGAGAGGGGAGTGGCCCCTGGGGCTAGTGTCGCCCCCTTTTCATGCGATGGCAATGGAGCCATTGGGTGGGACAATGGACCGGCCACAGGCTGAGCCTTTGGCCATGGCAGGGCAGGGCGCATCCACCTGGCTCCTTCGAGTTGTTGTTTCAACTCATGGATCTTGTCGTCCTGACGTGAGACTCGCTCACGCTTGGACACCAGGTACCGCTTGAGGCACTCAATCTCTGCTTGAGCTTCCTCGACTGCCATCCGTCTGGCCCCTTTGGTGATCCAGGGCCAGGCGTCTTCAACTGCATAGGCAATATCATCGTCTATGATCCGTATCTTACCGGAGTTCAATGATTCCGCCAAGTGGGTTGCGTATGATTCACAACATTCGCACTTATCTGAATAGATAATAGCGAGCCCGTCGTTCCACGACGCTATCTCTCAGTTCTTGGGCGCTAGCTTTTTCGAGAATATCGCGGCGGCCCCCTTCTTTGGGGCCGATGGTCGTGGCATGGACGTTGATGGCTCAACGTCCATGACTTCTTTGATGCCATCCATCTTCGTTAGAAGATGGTGGTGGTTGCTTCTTAAGGAGTGAAGTGCCCTCAGAGAGATCCAAGGTGAATATTTATAGCGCTGTGGCTTGGCGTGTCACGTGATCACCTGTGACCGATGGGTCCTAATGCCTTTTAGGCAGGTGCAAGGCTTGGCCATGCCTCGAAGCTCTAGATAGGTATCTAGGGCCTTGAGGTCTACACGATGACATGGGCACCCATGTCACGTCTCCTAGAGTCCACCTGATTTGGAACTCTAGGTCCTTCGAGTTTATCCATCGGTGGGATAAGATCTCATCGACGAGCCACTCTTCCTCGTTGTTCGTCCCAAAGTCATAAAATGACTTTGCTTCTCGACGAGGGAATAGATCGTCGTTGTTCGCCTCATACCTTCATATGAGGTTGGTATGAAACGTCGGTGTGATGCACCGGTTCGTCAATTCCTCCGGTAATTCGAGGGTTACCGTCGAGGTGTCATTGTGGGCCTCCTTCATGCGATATGGTCCTATATATCGTGGTATTAGTTTCCTGGCCCTCCCTTTTGGCAGGGTCAGGTTTTGGGTTGACAGGCATATGTGGTCTCCTACCGCATACATGTTGTAAGGGCAACCCTGGCTAGTCGTGGAGATCACACTACCACACAACTGACAAGGGGAAATCCAAAGTATGTATAAATGAACAGAGCATACAAGAGAGGGGGTTCTCACCTGACAAGGGGAAATCCAAAGAGAAAAGTCTAAGGACCCCCAATGTCAGCGAGCCCGTATTATACTATGCTGCACAGCCAGGGACAACGCTTGGCACCCGCCATCAACCCTGCATCCCCCTGACCCTTGATCGACCCTTGATGCCACCTATTATGCGAGTCGCTTGATTTCCGACACTGTTCCGGGGCGGAAGTCGGAAATTGGAGTGGAACTGGCAAGGCGAACGGAACTGGTGGAAGTTCTCCCAGAAGCGGAATCGTTCCCGAAAGCGGATGCGGAGATGGAATCGGAACCGGAAGCGGAGTCGGAACTGGGTGTGGTGTCGGAACTGGAAATGGAAAACAGGGTGTCCCCTGACATCACCCCCCCTCTAGCGTGCTGCGTCCTCGAAGCGCGGGACACAAGGGATTGAAATGCCAGCGAGCGGATTCGGCGAGGGGCACCTGGATGTGTCCTGTAGAACTCCCGGAGTTTGTCAGGAGCGGAAACATCTTGCTCCGGGACCCACGAATTCTCCTCGTACCCATACCCTTCCCATTTCACGAGGAATTGGAGTCGTCCTCGCACAAACCGGCTGTCCAGGATCCGTTCTACCACGTAGTGCTCCTCCCCATCTACAATTTCTGGCGGAGGTGGCGGATGAGCCTTCCGACGTGGAATTGGGTCCTCAAGCATAGGGAGTAACTTCACCACGTTGAAGACGGGGTGGAGGCGGGACATGGACATCGGAAGTCGGAGGCGGTATGCATTCCGTCCAACCCTCCGCGTCACTGTGAAGGGCCCAAGGTAGCGGTGGGCAAGCTTCTGCGAAGGGCGTGTGGTGCGGATGTCACTTGCATCTAGGTACACCTTGTCTCCAACTTGGTACTCTGGGGCAGGAACCCGGCGTCGGTTGTAGTACCTTGCCATGTCATCCTTGGCCTTCGCAAGGGCCGACTTGGCTTCCGAAAGGGTGGAGTCCATGCGGTCTCGGAACTCATTGACCGTCTCGAGTCGGGAGTCAGCCTGGCGTGGTTCGAAGCCCATCCGCGGGTGTCGTCCGGAGTCAAGCATGAAGGGAGTCTGTTGCGTGGCGGAATGGACATGGTTGTTGTATTGGAATTCCGCCAGCGGAAGTAACTCATCCCAGTCATCCTGCCTCTCATTGACAAAGAGGCGGAGATATTGCTCCAACTCCTGATTGACCCGTTCCGTCTGTCCGTCACCCTGCGGATGGTACGCTGTGGTGGTAGCCAGCTTTATGCCGAGCAGGCGGTAGAGCTCCCGAGTCAGTTCCGCGACAAACTGCGGACCTCGGTCGGAAACGACTTGCTTCGGGAGCCCATGCAACTTCCAGACATGTGCAAGGAACAGGCGGGCCGCTCCAAGGGCTGTGATCGTCGTGTGCGTCGGAATGAAGTGGGACACCTTGCTCACCGAATCCACGACGTTCATGATCGCGTCGTAGCCATGAGACTCTGGGAGTTCAACGATGAAGTCGACACTGATGGTGTCCCAGCGGGATTCGGGAATCGGGAGCGGAACAAGTTCTCCGACGGGCGGACGTCGTTGCGCTTTGGTTCGGAGACAAAGGTCACACGTCTTCACGTACTGTCCGATGTAGCGGGACATCTGAGGCCACCAGTAATTCCGAGCCACTAACTCCAGCGTCTTCCACCTGCCAGCATGCCCAGCGACCCGTGTGTCATGGTGCTGGGACACGATGCGACGGCGGAGGTCCGCCCCACCCGGAACATAGACCTTGCCTCTGAAGTGGAGCAGTCCATCATGTTCCGACCATTCCGCTGCCCGTACAGACCGTGAGTGCCCCTTCCGGAGTTCCTCCACTGCCTTCACCACCGACTCCTCCTTCTCTCCATTCCGGTACTGCCTCCGGATATCCCGGAGCATTTCCGCTTCCGCCCCAACTGCAGTTACTCCTTCTAGGGCACGGATTGCAAAGAGACTTGGGTGGAGCAGTGTCATATCCGCGTTGTCTCCACTTCCGCTTCCGTGATCCGCGCGGCGGGATAGGGCATCGGGCTTGCCCATGGTGCGGCCGGGGCGGTGGTGGAGCATGAAGTCAAACCGGGACAGGTGTAGGGACCACCGTGCTTGTCGTCGGTTCAGCTTCTTAGCCGTGCGGAAATACTCGAGGTTCTTGTGGTCTGTCCAGATCTCAAAAGGGCATAGAGCACCCTCGAGGAAGTGTCGCCACTCCTCCAGCGCTCGGATGATTGCCAGCATCTCCTTGTCATGGATCTCATAGTTCCGCTCGACCGGACTAAGGCTCTTAGAGAAGAAGGCAATCGGATGCCACCCCCCACCATCTTCCGATGACTGCTGTGACAAGACCGCTCCGGTAGCTGCGTCGGAAGAATCCGCCTCGACTCGATAAGGGCGAGAGTCGTCGGGAAAGATCAGGACCGGGGCGGAAGTGATCAGCTCCTTGAGTTTGTCAAAGGAAGTCTGTTCCGGCTCTCCCCACCGCCATCCAACCTCCTTCTTGGTGAGGTCGAAGAGGGCACGGGCGTGGCAGGAGAAGTCCTTGATGAACCGCCGGTAGAAATTGACAAACCCAATGAAGGACTGGACCTCCTTCTTGTTTCGCGGCACGGGCCAATCCGATACACCGGAAACTTTGACTGGGTCCATTTCCACCTTTCCTTCCGACACAATCACCCCAAGATACTCTATCCGCGTCCGCTCAAATTCGCACTTTTCCGGCTTGAGACACAGGTTGTACTCCCGGAGCCGTTCCAGCACTCTCCGCACGACTTCCCGATGTTCGGACATTGTTTTCGTGAAAATGAGGATGTCGTCGAGGTAGACGCAGACAACCCCTTCTGCTATCATGTCACGGAAAATGTCATTCATCATCGTCTGGAATGTGGCGGGACTGTTGGTGAGGCCAAAGAACATGACCTGTGGCTCAAAGAGTCCTCGATTGGTGCGGAATGCGGCCTTCCACTCGTCTCCCTCCCGGATCCGGACATTGTTGAAGCCCCAGCGGACATCCAGCTTAGTGAAGTACCTCGCCCCGCGGAGTTGTGTGATCAGTTCGGAAATGAGTGGAATGGGGTACCGGTTCTTGATCGTGATCGCATTCAAGGCCCGGTAGTCCTGCACAAGTCTGAGCGAGCCATCCTTCTTCTTGATGAAGAACACCGGAGATGCCATGGGTGACTTGGAGGGGCGGATCCTCCCTGTACGGAGGTTTTCCGCAAGGAACGCATCGAGCTCTACCTGCTCCTTGGGTGACAGCGGGTAGACCTTGCAGTTGGTGGGCTTTGACCCAGGCTCCAACTCGATGGCGTGGTCCCACAGCTTCCGTGGAGGCAGGGTATCAAACGACTCCTTGGAAAAGACGTCCTCGAACTCTCGCAGGTACTCCGGAATTTCCGCCTCTACTCTATCATGCTTCTTGGAGGCTTCAGCAAGGCGTTGCGAAATATTTCCGGTGGCGCGGATATGTTCGGCTTCCGGCGGAAGGTTTACGTACAGCAAGCGCTCCCCTTCCGCCAGAATGTCTTCCGGGCCGAGTCGGATGACGTCGGAATCGGACTCGGAATCGGAAGTGGGATCCGGTTCAAATTCCGCTTCCGAGTCTTCTTCTGCAAGCAGTGGATGGGGGCCAGAACGACATGTCTGTATGAGCCGTTCGGTCTTCCGCTGCTCCTGGCGCTCCTTCCGCAGTTCCGACCTGCACATGTGACACTTGGCTGGACAGCGACTCATCAGTACCTTCCGAGTCTGCCAATTGATCTCCGGGTTGTGCTCCTGAAGCCAGGTAAACCCGAGGATGATGTCCTGCTTCCCCAGGCTGGTGACTGCAAAGGAAGTGCGTTCTGAGTGTCCATCGTAGCGGAGAATTGTGTCTACTATCTCCGTGATGGACCCTGCCTCATTGGGGCTTCCATCCACATTGAACACCGGGATTGCACGTTGCAACTTCCGCGTGGTCAGTCGGTTCCGTTCCACATAGTCCCGGTCCATAAACTGACCAGTGGCCCTGCAATCGACAAGGGCGGGTCCGGATTTGACTTCCGCCGTATCTGTCGTCTGGATCTCCACCTTAATGACTAGTGACTTGGGGCCAGGGGTGGCAGCAACAACATAGCGCTTCGGAAGGCGTCTCTCCCAAGGGCGGATGCGGGATGGATGGGGTGTCAGATTTGGTTTTTGTGTGACTTTATCCGGTGGGTCTGTACGAAGTGAGGGGAGTGGGGGCTTTTCATTCTCTACTTCAAGACAGGCAAACCGGTTATGTACAGGCAGCAGGGGCACACATCTCACCCGCTGCGTGTCACAAAATCCGACGCATCTTCCGCTTCCGGTAGACCATGTTCCGCATTTTCGGAAAGCTCTTCCGCAGTGGGCACTCCGTTTATGTCTGCAAGCGCGAGGAACTCTGGAAGGATCTCGAGTTTCTCCTCTGTGGTCATAAGCCGGATATCAAAGGCTTGGGGGCACTCGCGAGCGTAGTGGCCTGGTTGTCGGCAGCGGAAACAGGTGATAGTTCCGTGGCCTTTTCCGCGCATGCGGTCAACATCCATCGGGGCAGGGCCACTCTTCGAGGGAGGAGGGCTATGGTTCCTAATAGGAGCAGGCGGAGCAAGCATCGGAAATAATTTCCGTGTGGGAATGAATGCGCTTCCGGGTTTTGGCACAGGTTGAGTAGGACGAGCGGAACTGCGTGTCGTGTTCCGACTCGTCTCCACGAAGGCCTCATTTGCCTCCCTGTTCCGAGAAACCTTCTGCGCAGCTTGGTACCACCCTTCCGGGTCATCAAAATCCGGAGCTCCATCCCCAAGCAGCGCAACTTGGTTCTGGAGCGTCGGATCAAGTCCTCGTCGGAACTTGATGACGATCGTCTTGTCGTCGTCATATTCCGCAAGGTCGATGAGCTCCTGGAAGCGATCAATGTAGTCATCGACCGGATCTTTGGCCTGGTACCAGCTCGTCCCCTCGAGCTTTGTAAGGGCTGTGAGCTGCTCGTTTTTCGGGCAGAACTGGTCGGAAAATGTTTTCTCGAACGCGTCCCAGTCCCGGAAGTAGTTCCCCTTGCCCTTTGCTTCATGTCAGATCACCTTGTTTGCAAAACGGGCTGCGCGGTCCGATTTGAAAAAGGACAACGTCCAGTGAATCCGAGCCTGGTCGTTCGGAAAGAGGTCTCCGACAATTGCGAAGTAGATGCTGCATGTGTTGAAGAATGCGCGTCCCTTCTCCCGATCTCCGTCAAAGTCCGCCGGAGTTGCGGGTTTGACCTTTGCTAACTTCGCGGACATCCTCTTTTCCGCTAGTTCCGCTTTTCCGAAATCCGGATCATCCAGCATTTCATTTCCACCACCTTGTGGAATATCTAACTTAGCCAAAATCGCTTGTAAGGCTGTTTCAATCGCGTCGGTCTTCATCCGGTTCCGCGTCAATTCCTCCTCCATATTCCGAAGACGATCGTCCGGATCCATGTTGGAAGGAGAAATATGGGACGGGATTTCCGGGGTTGGGAGCTCGACGTAAGAAGAGGGGCTGTCGTACGCTGTATGTGCGGAAGAGGTTGCGATCTCCGAGTCGCTGTCTCCGATTCCGAACGCACCTATGGCGAATGCAACGCGCAGTACGACCGCCGGTCCTCTAGGGGAGAGACTTTTCTGCTGTAAGGGCAACCCTGGCTAGTCGTGGAGATCACACTACCATACAACTGACAAGGGGAAATCCAAAGTATGTATAAATGAACAGAGCATACAAGAGAGGGGGTTCTCACCTGACAAGGGGAAATCCAAAGAGAAAAGTCTAAGGACCCCCAATGTCAGCGAGCCCGTATTATACTATGCTGCGCAGCCAGGGACAACGCTTGGCACCCGCCATCAACCCTGCATCCCCCTGACCCTTGATCGACCCTTGATGCCACCTATTATGCGAGTCACTTGATTTCCGACACTGTTCCGGGGCGGAAGTCGGAAATTGGAGTGGAACTGGCAAGGCGAACGGAACTGGTGGAAGTTCTCCCAGAAGCGGAATCGTTCCCGAAAGCGGATGCGGAGATGGAATCGGAACCGGAAGCGGAGTCGGAACTGGGTGTGGTGTCGGAACTGGAAATGGAAAACAGGGTGTCCCCTGACAGTTGCTCTGCGCTTTGTATAAAACCCCCCTCATGTATGTCTGTTATTCTGCAATCAGATAATCACCTTCGATACTTGATTTCCTTCGCTCCATCTCCTGTTCTTAGCACAGCGAGTCTAGCAAGATCTCAGTCTCTCTCTCAGCCTTCCGTTTTCCGCCTTCCGCCTCAGTTCCGACTCAAGTTCCGACCAAACCTCTGGTCCAGTACTTTCCGACTTCCGGCTCATTTCCGAAATACCTAGGACGATAGTTCATTGGGGGCGCAACCTATAAGTTGAAGCCGCTGTGCTTTCCAGTTCCGACTTAGTGGAAATCTCGATACGTAACAGTCCCTGGCTGCGCAGCGTAGTATAATATGGGCTCACTGACATTGGGGGTCCTTAGACTTTTCTCTTTGGATTTCCCCTTGTCAGGTGAGAATCCCCTCTCTCTTGTATACTCTGTTCATTTATACATACTTTGGATTTCCCCTTGTCAGTTGTGTGGTAGTGTGATCTCCACAACCAGCCAGGGTTGCCCTTACAGGGAGCTCCAATGGGATACCGCCGATGAGGTCAGTGATCTTATCCATCCATTCCTCGCGCAAGCGAGGGATGTCATTGTCCTCATGGACGATGGTTGTGGTTTGGGCAGCCATCAGGCACAATGTACATCTGTTTGGACCCCCAGTGCTCGGCGGTTTTTCCCTTTTTTCTAGCACCTTCATCGTGAGATGGCAGCGTCTCTCCCTGCAGGTGTAGGGAGAGGGTGAGGACGAGTCGTGAGACTTGTCCTCCTGGTTTCAATTGGCCAGGGGGGGCATGGGCCTTGAGGTGATTCTACTCACCTTTGGGTCTGCGCCTTTCTTCGATGACGAAATGTCATTGAAGCTTACTTTTCCTGTGGGGATGGTTTCGTTCCCCACATGGATCGTCCCTGGACTGGCAAAGTCCAGGGTCACTCCTAGTTTCCTTAGGAACAGAGTCCCCAGGATAGCGTCATAATACTTGACGTTCGCCAAGTCGAAGTATTCTTCGACTGTTTCGCGACCAAATTTAATGGTTGTGTTTGTCCCATAGTTGATCATTGATCGACTACCGATGCACACCAATTGCAGGGCAATTGGCTGTTCCAAGGCAAATGTCTTAATGCCAGTGGCACGAGTGAATTGGGGGGATAGTAGTACCCCTCCACTCCCACTGTCTAGTAGACAGTGGGCCTTCGTGCCATTGATTTCCCAGTGCGGGTGCCTTTGAGTGGCGGGCTTATGACATAAAGTGACTCAAGTTTATCATGACCGTGTGGGCAAGCCTTGAGCGAGTTTTTGAAATAGGATTTCAGAAATCGTTCAAAAAAAAGTGTCACCGAACGGTCAGAGTTTTTGAAATTTCCGGATTTCTGGAATAGGGCACGGGGGCAAAGTCTGGAGTTTATAACTTTGGGTTAGTCACATATTAGTCACATGTTAGTCACACAGTTTATAATGTGTGACTAACCCTGGTGGCCTTGCAACTGGTGTTTCAAACACAGCTTACATAAGACCAACAACCCCGGCCTTAGGTATTTTTAGATATCAATTTACAGACACGTCCTCTTGCCCGCCCACCATAGATCGTGAGTGCCACGACAGCAAGCTTAAAAGGCTTGATCTGTACCTTTGCAAACTGCCTGCCGCTGTGGCATTCAGGGGTGTTGACATCCATGAGGTCGTTTGGGTCATGATTAACCTGCGGTAAATAAGCGCCAGGACTTTTACTTAAATAATGGGGTGCGAAGCACATGTACCATTGTATCAGTTTTGATGATGTTTGTTAACTTAGTCTGCACCTTTTTTCGACTGGTTTTTGGCTGCTTCGCAGCAGATGTATGTTCAGCTGCATCTTATTTGGTTGTGATGCAGACAACTGGCAGTTTTCTCAATTATTAGTTTTGGCAGAATTCAAATCAGGAAGCTGTTGAAAAACAGGATCAAACATGTTACTTTTCGCAATGATTGCAAAACACTTGCAAATTACAAGGCTAAGATGCTGCAGGAACCACTCTTCAACTGTTTTCTGGGCAAACAGCTGTTGGAAGTTCAAAAAGGTGTAAGATGGGTGGCTTATTACTTCTGTTGTCACAAGGTAGCAGAACTCGACCTAACTGTGGTGATTCTAATATGACGTAGTGACGGTTACAGGTAAGATTAAGCTGGGGGATCCAATGGGATTCCCACGCAAGAACTATACAGTGGGTCCATGAGGACCCACTGGTGCTATGTAAGCTACCAGTCCTGCAGCAATACAGATAAATATCTGTATTTTCAGGTCCCCTTTGAAGTCTCGTTGTTTCTTTCTGTTAGATATACTTTCCGACCCCTTGTTCTTTTGCCATTGTTTTACCCTACCCTGAATCCCCCTTGTAGTCCCCTTGTTCCCAATTAGTTAATTACCCCGTATGTCTATCCGACTTCTGCTCCCTCCGTAATTTGCTTAGTACTACACCATTACATGTTGTCTCAGCTCTTTGTATAAAAGCCCCACCTGTATGCTCGTTATTCTGCAATCAGATAATCGCCTTTGATACTTGATTTCCTTTGCTCTCTCTCCTGTTCTTAGCACAGCGAGTTTTGCAAGGCCTCTGTCTCTCCACCCTCTGCCTTCCACCTTCTGACTCATTTAGTTTGATACTTTCTGACTTCCAACTTGCGATCTGAAATACTTAGGACGATAGTTCATTGGGGGCGCAACATATAAGTTGAAGCTGTTGTCCTTTCTAGTTCTGACTTGTGGAAATCTCGATACGTAACAAAGCTCCAATGTCTTCACACAGCATTTGTGGTGCTATAGGAAATTTTCTTTTCTTTTGCCCCCACTCGAGCCATCTCCCTGCTCTGGTGCTTGATTAAGACACAGGCACTTTGTTCGGTTAGATCTATCGGCTGATGGGAAGCTGCAGACTGATGCATATGACATTATGACATCATCAGCATACATGTAGCTCCTTTAACCAGTGATCACACTGGTTAAATTATTAGACAGTTCCTTCTAAAACTCTGTAATAGTATTTTCAATATATTCTTTATTAAGGAGTGTGAATGTTAGACTTAAAGGGAGTCCAACCATGGAGCATTTATCACAACAGACCCCTTCAAATACATTGAACTCCAAGAAGATCGAGGAGTTTAATGTGCTTGCATGGTGATAAAGCTTTGGTAAGGATATCAGCAATGTTATTGAGAGTGGGAACATAATGGAGCTCAATGGTTCCATTTGTAGTCTGATCGTAGGTATAGTGATAATGCACATCTATATGCTTCATCCTGCTGCTACTTGCATCATTTTTGGTGTATGCAATGAATGATTGGTTATCTGTGAATAATGGAATTGGAATGAATGAGGTTCCAAAATCCTTGGCCAATCAAGTCAACCATATGCCTTCAACTGATGCTGAAGAGCTGGCAACCAGTTCAGATTCCATAGAAGATTGAGTGACAAGTCCTTGTTTCTTTCAAGCCCATGATATGGGGGATCCATCATAAGTGAAAACCCATCCTGAGGTTGATCTATTATCATTCAAATCTCCCATGAAATCAGCATCAGTAAAAGCAGCAAGTCAATGTGTATATGCTGGTACACCCTTGTCTCCTCAACTGAAAAGAATGCCATGGTCCCGGGTTTAGCAAGTATTGTACAATCCATTTCACAGCTTCCCAATGTATCAATGATGGTTTTGATCACATTTATTCATTGCAACCACAGGTGGATAAACTCAAAGGACCTGGAATTCCAGGTCCAATGGACCCTAGGCAACGTGACATGGGAACCCATGTCAGTGTGCAAGGACCTAGTGGCTCTAGATCACTACCTAGAGCTTCAAGGGGTGACTAAGCCAAGTGACCTGCCCAAAAGACTTCAGGTCATGTAAGTCACATCTCCTGCACATGATACACCAGGCCATGCCAACCACTGTGCAGTTATATTTTTGCCTCAGATCTTTCTGAAGCACATCACTTCTTAAGAAGCAACCACCATCATCCCCATCATCTTCTAATGAAGGTGATGCAGCCCAAAGACAGCAGGGATGTCAATCACTTGACATCCACAACACTATCAACATGATTCCTGGACCAGAACCAACCCCAGCACTGAGGACTGGCAGGAGGGAGACCGTTTGGGAGTAGTTTAAGTTTACTGTAACTGTACCCATACTGTGAGACAAGTTCAATTAGTAAGTCCGGCAGAGATATGCTTAGTTTAAGTCTGCAGACTCGGAGTTGTACAGATGCAAAATCTTGAATATGGCCCACGGTAGTTCACTTGTAGACACGCACTCCCAATACTTGTCAATTCAGACACAAGCTCTAGACTAGATGCAATAAATCACTCAAGACACCGGCTGCAGTTACTGAAGCACCCGCGCCCGCGCCCTGTACGATGAGCGGTCTAGTAGCGTACCTCTCCGTGTGAAACGCGATGATGTTGTCCGATCCTCCGAGAGATGTCGCAAACGGATGCGTAACGGGGTATCTTGACATCATCATTAATATTCATGCCAGTGCGCTTGAAGAATGGTGATTGAAACATACCGTTCTAAGCTAGCCTTGACACGTTTTTCTGGTACATCGATGATACCGACATAGCGGAGCACCATGCCCTCCTTGGCAGCATCGGCACGAAGCTTGTCAAAGTGGGCATCGAATGAGGGGAGTTTACTTAGAAACTCGTCGCCGGTAGGAATGTTCTTGAGCTCAGCGGGAACAAGAGACGCCGTGTCTACCGATGCGTAGCCATAAGGAAGGAGGTCCACTAGGGACGGAATGTGTCGGGATAAGATTGTGAGTTTTCGTGCTACATCAGAGCCTGCGAGATCGTCCGCGGGGTGCGGCTCCTAGGTACAATGGGATGAGCTGGGACTAGAGGCGATTTCAGGAACGTACGGTAAACCCCTTCTCTTTTGCGGTGTTCACAACCGATGAGAACGAAGGGCCAGAGCCATTAACCGTGGAAAAATTGTTGAATATGTAACTGAGTGTGCCAGAAAGCACACCTTCTATTTTAAGCACCTATGGAAGCGTACTTACCACCTGGGTCAAATAGAAGTAAATATTGGCTTACCTTGTCGCCGGTGCCGACGAGATCCTTCAGGGTGCCGACAATGGGTAGTCCCGCGCCGACTGTTGCCTCGCCCAGAACCCTGGAATCGCCCTCCTTCGTAGCGACTTCAATCTTTTGCCATAACGAAAGTTCATTCGACCACGCTTTCTTGTTGGGCGTAATAACATGGATCCCGGCCTTCAAGAACTCGGGATAAAATGCAGCAACCGTTTCGGAGGACGTGTTGTCGACGACCACAGCACGAGAGGGCGTACTGTGAGGCGTCAAAACCGTGAGTTCGGTGAGTAGCTTTGGCAGGTCGGGCTTGGCATTGCTTCTGGAGAGTGCACCATGCCAGGTGGACAATGTAAGGCCTTGAGCAGAAAAGTGAGTTCGTGTCGAAGATGACACTGAGACGAGGCGGAACGGTACAGATGGCAGCGACAGAAGTTGAGAGATGAACTCTTTCCCAACGAGACCTACGCCGATGACTGCAATGTTAAGAATGGACATATCCATATGGGTGAGTAGCTGGGAGTTTACGTCCTTTTTTTGTCTGAGCGCGATTTAGAACGTTGCGAACGCGTCTGTGACGAGACTGTCACAGGATTCGTGACAGATTCATCGTGTGCCAGATAATCATGAAACTGATGCTTCCAACTATGCCTTGCCGTTATCCTTTCAATCATCTCTCCAGAAGATGGAAGAAGAAGAAGAAGATGATGATGTTATCAACTGTACTCCTAGAAGCTGCTGTGCTTATGGTGGAGTCTGGTCAATCATACAAACAATCTAATTTAATCATGTGATGCCACTTTTAACCCTTCAGTCACTCCAACTAGCATGCCTCCCCTCATTCCTTCAACACCCACCGCCATGTTGTTATTAGTCACAGGAATGTGTGAAAGTTCCTTCTAACTTGGGTAGTGATGCAATAGTGTTTCATAAGGTTTGAAGGTAGCCATGGGACCATGGCTAGGCCAGGCCTAGATTAAATGAGAGACACCCAATTGCCTGTTCTGGTGACACCAATGTTGTTGAGAATGGATGATGGTGTCAAGGGAACCCCTTCTGAGACCATTGCTGAGCTTGGCCCCAGTCATTGTCCAAGTGCATCCTGAACCACTGAGCTGTCCTTGTGTCTGTCTCAGTCCTGAGACTGAGTTCCCAAACCTTCAGCTTCAGCACCCATTCTGGAATGGCATCAGGGTCAGTATGTGAACCAGGGACCACTGGGAAAGTCAGGCTGATGTCAGATAGGAAGCAGGAGTCCTGGCAAGATTAGTTTTTAGGTGTTAATATCATGTATTAGTGAACACAGCAAATGCCCGAATAACTTGTGCGAATTGGTATGCCGTTCAGTGAATAGAGTGAACCAATAAATGTTCAGAAGATAAGAGGGCTACCCGATTGGGGCTCGCCCTATCTACAGTCATAGTGAAATAGCCCATGGCACTTGATGACATAACGTGCAAGGTGTCACGGAAAGGTTGTTTAAATAGCAACAATCCTTTTGCTGGTGAAAGCGCTCCTTCGGAGCCCTTCGCCGACAGCGCAGATAATAGTTCGAAAGCTAAGGTAAGGAAGATGAAGTATGAAAACTCACCAGTGATGCCTAAGTCTTCCTCTGGTTGAAGATAGAAATCTACAGGAGAAGGCTCAAGACAATAGTCACAGCGAGGTCAAGTTTTGCACAAGATGGACGTATGATAATTGAACTGGGGAATATACATGCAAATGTAAACTACTTATATCGAATGCTCATATGGTAACAGCGAATAGGAAAGAGGCCGTCATGAGTCAGGGTTGGATAGGGGTGCGCAGTCATGATACAAATAGATGAAATAAACATACAATAGAATGAAAGAGGGGTGTGAACATGAAACGATGGAGAGGAAAGAGGGCGAAGGCACCTATGTATGAAAACATGCCTTAGGACCTGCATATACACCACCCTGCACGGACTCTTCGTCTGCTGGGTTGATCCCACACGACCTACGGGTAGGACGTCCTGCGAATGCATCCCAGCCATATGAACACCTAAAGGGGTTGGATCGAGAAGATGATGGGGCCAGTGATGAACCATCATGCTGGGTGGAGGGTGTCGATCGTGTTTGATGGTGTGCCTGCTGGCGAATGATGTGAGTAGCGAATGGTCATTTGGCAAATGTGGCGAAGGGTGAATGGAGTGAACATAGGGAGGAGTGGTTGGAGGGTATGGCGAACTCAGGCGAAGATGCAGGAAGAACGATGAGGAGGAACGTAGAGGCAGCGAGGTAAGGGAAATAGACGGGTCATGACAAGTCCCTGACAGTGGGCAGGGGTGTCCGGTAGTGCATAGTATATTGGTAGTTCGCTGGCAGTGGGGATCCTTAGCTTTTCCTCTCTGTATCCTCCTCTGCCAGGTGAGTCACATGTCATGTAGATGGTCCTTTATTCACACTTTGGATCCTCCTCTGCCAGACTGTGTGATTTCTGCTGTCTTGGGAGAGTTGCCCTTACAACACCAGTTCAGCTCTCATTTTTGGCCAATTCCACTTACATGAGGGATTGGCCCTCTTGTGCCTCCCTGGCCAATTATTTTAAACACCCCAGTCCAACTGCATTATCTCTTCCATGTACACCACATATGACAGCTGTTTGGAACCCTTCAAAACTTTGGTGTTAGAGCTAATGCCTCGGTCTATCAGAATGTGTTGTATACAAAACTGCAAAAATATTAAACACTACTGGCATAATGAATAACAAACTATTAGTCTGTAGGTTCAAGGATGACTATCCAGGTCCAAGTATTCCAAAAAAAAATGAGGAATGGCTTCACAGGAGAGTTTGCAAGTAGATTGACCTGATTAACATCAATGCACTGCAATAAACAAGCCACTAGTTTTTGGGGTGGCAACTTGTGAAAGGTCACTGAACAGGAAAATCAACTTATCAGATCGTCTTGGGTATTGGTGTGATAATTAGCAAGCAAATTGAATGACAACCTCACTCTGCAGAATTTCAACTAGAGGGTTAGTCTGGGTGGCTAAGTAGAAAAGCAACTACCTGAGAATTAATGCAATAAGCAAGTGTAATAACCCTAGCTGGGGTTAAAGAGAGGAATAGTGACTATGCCACTATAAACCCACAAAACTTATGGCCAGTGTTTACCCAACACCAGCTGCCATGGTACTTTTGAGCTACTAACCTCACTCCCATTGTACTCTGAGCTGATTCCCTGCTTGACACATAGCAGATCTGAGCTGACATCCTAATGCCTCGGATCCAATAGCCAAGCTGCTGTCAGGGGGCACCCTGTTTTCCAGTTCCAACACCACACCAAGTTTGACTCCATCTCTGACTCCAGTTCCGGTTCCGATTCCATCACCGACTCCGCTTTCGGAAATGATTCCGCTTCTGGGAGAACTTCCACCAATTCTGCTCGCTTTGCCAATTCCACTCCACTTTCTGACTTCCGCTCTCGGAACAGTGTCGGAAGTCAAGCGACTCACATAATAGGTGGCATCAAGGGTCAATCAAGGGTCAGGGAGGTCAGGGGGATGCAGGGTTGATGGTGAGTGCCAAGTGTTGTCCCTGGCTGTGGAGCGCAGTATAACACGGGCTTGCTGACATATGGGGGTCCTTAGACTTTTCTCTGCGGATTTCCCCTTGTCAGTTGTGTGGTAGTGTGATCTCCACAGCCAGTGTAAAGATGTGAATCTTAAGCCTTTTGTCACAAGGGCACAACAGAACTTGACCAATGTGTGGTATTCTGAATGCTATGTAGTGACAGTGTAAGGTAAGATGCGATGGGAACCGCTGGCCAGTTCCCACACATGAACTGTACAGTGGGTCCCTAAGGGGCCCACTGGTATTAGGTAATAACTATGTACATAGGTTATTTACACCCTCCCCCTCTATGAACAACTTCAGGAGTTGTAGAGGTCCTCCATGATGGAGTCCTCTAATGATTCTGATACGATGACGTTGGCATCGTAAGGGGCCGGCGGAGCACATGACTCTGCCGGGGGCGCCTCCATGTCTGCAGGGGTGTTTGGGTGTGGTGGCTCTACCTCACCAACAGCGGGGGCTTCCGCCTGGTCGTTGAAGCCGGTGTCCTTGTGGAGTATGGCCTCGATGGCCAGGTCGGGGCGGCCGGATGCTTGCAAGCTCCTGGTCGAGCTGGATGTGAGTGAGTGGCAGTGGCGCCGCGGCTCTCACATGGCTGGTCTCGGTGGATCTTTTGCTGACCCTCTCGGGTGGCGGCACTGAAAGCTGCGCCAGTGAGACTGTGTTGAACATAGTGTTCAATGTGAACCACTCGCTCATGGGTGACGCCGGCATAGCGGGCTAGCCACCACACAATCTTGGCGAGCAGGATGTCTGGGCCAGCCCAGCCTCTTACGGGATATGGGCCCATGATGGACAGCCGGAGGCTGGTGCTCTGCGGCGTCAGGCACTCCCTGACATCGACGAAGCTCGACCATTGGTCGGTCGAGCCGAACAAGTTGAAGAGCCTTGGCTTGAGGGGTGATGCAACCCCTTTGACCCAGGGTGCAAGGGCCTTCAACCACATCCAGACATCCATGTCTGTGAGGTTAAGGCTTCCATCCACGTTGTTGCGGATCGTGGAGGGAATTCCTTTGGGGTTGTGTATCCAACCCTTCAGGATGGCTGCGATGTCGAGTGGGGTACTGCTCACTATCACGAAACAATCCTGTTTGGGATTGCGAGTGTGGTGCTCATGCTCGATGCACTTGAACATGCCGATCATTTCACATGTGCGCAGGTACTGCGGCATGTCCTTCACGCGCAGTTGGAGCTCGACGAAGCGTGCGTCATCGAGTGGGCAGATGTCATACCACTGCATACGCTGCTGCGGTGCCTTTCCTACTGGGCATGGTAGGAAGCCCATCTTGGAGGTTGGCGGGTCTCCGAGTGGTATGATCTCCCCTTCCCCTGGGTAGGGAGGGTGAACTGTCCCCACCGGTGGCGGCAGGTCCACATGAGGCCCGATGTACTGGGCCTTGACCAACACTACCTGCCGTTGTAGGGCAGGGTCGTTGATGGTGTGTGACAGTGATGCCGCTAGGCATTCACTGATCGTGCTCTCCCTCGCAATGGCCAGGCCATTGTACATGATGGGGGTGCCACGCAATTTCTTGCGCCTCTTTTTTGGCTGCTCAGCTATTCGCTGAGCCCTGTCCGGATTGTACATCTTCCAGACGGAGGAGTCGGACTCCCATCCATCCGGGATGTCATATGCCACGTCGGACAGCGCACTCTGCCCCTCCGTTGATGTTGGGGTGGGGGCCAATATTCGAGAAGCCAGTCCTGAGGCTGCATGCGCTGGCAAGGGTGCCGTTAGGCGAGGTGATGATGGGCCGGCCACTGGGTCCGTGGTCGGGTCATGGTGCAGCCTTTTTGAGGCTGTGTGTGTGAGCTGGAGTGCCTTAAGCTGCTCATCCAGCTCTTTTACCTTGGCATGCTCGGCGTTGAGTGCATCGTCGTGGTTTTCAACTGTGCATTCTAGGTCCTTGACCTCTTTTTTGAGGTCATGGATGTCCCGCAAGGGCTCCACTCGCGCATCACGCACAATGGCCCTTGGGAACCATCCCCAGGCCGTGTCGATGGCGTCGCTGATCTCATCCTTCAGCTTCACCTTGCGGGTGCCTGTTGCAGCCCATAAGTGCATGGCATAAGCCGCGCAGGTGTTGCAGTCGTCCGGGTGGACGATTGCCAATGCGTCTTCCCATCCTATGATCATCCAGTGTTCCTGATCCACTGGAGCTCGTAGGATGTCGGTGGCCCCCTGCTTTGGGGCTGTTGAGCATGGCTTGGAAGTTGACGGATCTAATATAAATCAGAGTAAGGGGTGGGGTCGAGTGAATAATGATGTGATAAAGATCTCAAGCAGTGTTCTAGTGAGAGATAAGAGCAATGTTCTAGAGTTCTAGATTTAAGCAATGTTCTTGGTGCAATAAGAGTTGAGGAGGAAACAATAATAGTCCAAAGAAGCTTATAACTCGAAGCTCTAGGGAAAAAGATTGTCAAGTCACTTGTTTATTCGTATCTAGAGTCCAAGTATTTAAGCAGTGTAGGATAGGGGGAAATAATCATGTGTGAGTGTAATAATCATGTGAAATATAATGCTACTTAGGGGATAGGAGCATAATGATGTCAACAGTGATGCAACAGCTCCTATATGGCTAATCTCTTCATAAATGATGGAGATGATGCAATAAATGATGTCAGACCAGTGGAATGATGACTCGACTCGATAATAGGCATGAAAATGAACTCTTAACTCAATGGTACGCATGTCTGCGCCTCGACTCGATGTTTGACTCATGGTACGCATGTATGCGCCTCAACTCGACTTGGAATGATGGGAAAATAAGGTGAGTGATAAGAGAAATGAGAAGTGAGATTGTCCTGATTGAAACTGTCCTTCCTCCTCCAATAACACTCCCCCTCAAACTCGACGTATTCCTAGGAATTCTAGGATATGGAGATGTTTGCGTGGAGATAATGGCTTTGTGAGAATGTCCGCAGGATTGTCCATCGCAGGAATATAATGTAGTTTGATGTTCCCATTGGTGATCTGTTCCTTTGTATAATGGAAGTGAACATCAATATGTTTTGTGCGACTGTTATTGATGTTGTCTTGGGAAAATGCGATGGAGGATTGGTTGTCGGTAAATATGGTGATGGGAGCAAGGTTATGCTGAAAATCTTTTCCCATTCTTATAAGTCATATTCCTTCTGCTGATGCAAAGGATCCTGCAACCAGTTCCGATTCCATTGATGATCGGCTCACAAGATTCTGTTTCTTTGATGCCCAAGAGATAGGGCCACCATTGAACATAAAAACCCATCCTGTGGTAGACTTCCTATCATCCTTGTCTCCTGCGAAGTCTGCGTCTGTGAATCCTGCAAGTCCATGAGCATATCCCTTTGTGCCATCACCATGACTTGAGAATGTGATGCCAAATTCTTTTGTGTTGATTAAGTAGCGTAGAATTCGTTTGGCAGCTTCCCAGTGAGTGATGTTGGGTTTGGATGCAAATTGTGCACATTTGTTGACTGCATAGGATATGTCTGGTCGAGTGGCCACTGCACAGTAGTTGAGACTTCCAATCAATGATGAATAAGATATATCCATAATATCATTTGGATTGGTGGAGATTCTGAATTCAATGTTTGGGTCCATAGGTGAGTTTGTAGCACGTCCAGCTGTAACATCGAATCGTTTTGAAATAGAGTTGATAAAGGATGGTTGGGAAATGTGAATGGTACCCAGTTCTTAATTCCTGACGATTCGAATTCCCAAAAGCCGGCTTGGTTCACCTAGGTCTTGGATGTCAAAGCTCCCCCTCACATCTCTGATCATTTTCTCCATTGTTTCCTTGGAATTTGCAGCCATTAATCCATCATCCACATACCAGCCCACTACAGCCACCTCTCCTTTGTCTCCAAATCTGAAAAACATTGTTTGATCTGCTTCCCCTGCCTTGAACCCCATCTTCTCTAATTCCTTCCTCAAAGTATTGTGCCACACTCTTCCTGATTGTTTCAACCCATAGATCCCCTTGTTTAACTTGCAGACAAGATGTTCCTCTCCTGGTTTGATAAAACCCTCTGGTTGGCGCATATACACAGTGTCCTCAAGTTTGCCATTGAGATATGCGCCCTTTACATCCACATGGCGCAGTTCAAGGTTGTACTTGCAACCTAATGCAAGAATGAGTCGAATTGAGGTTAATCTGATAGTGGGGGAGAATGTTTCTTGATAATCGATGCCTGGAACTTGTGAAAAGCCTTGTGCCACTAGTCTTGATTTGAAATTGTTTATATCGCCTATATTGTCTCGTTTGACTCTGAAAACCCAACGGCATCCTATAATATTCGTGTTCGGAGGACATTCGACCAGGGTCCAGGTATAGTAACCTGTGAGTGTGTCGTATTCCACCTCGCATGATTTCCTCCACTGTGATGCATTTTCCGAGCTCATAGCCTCCTTGTAGTTGCTTGGTTCATCCTCTGCAAGAGTCACGAATGCTGCTTCCACCTCCTCAAGTTCCTTCCTCCCATGCGCCATAGCAACCATCTCCTTCATCAGTGCTGCGTGTCTCCTTCCTCTTCCATACTCCACATTCGATGGATCCATCCATGGACCTTTGGAAAAATCCTTTGGAGCGATTTCTTCTTCAATTTCTTCCTCTTCTGCCTCTCTGTCTTCTTCCTCTGTTCTCAGCTCCACTCCTTCGATCTCTTCCTCATGCTCTATCTTCTTCTCCTCCTCTTCAACTTGTTGTAATATTCCAGTGGTATCAGTCCTGTCAACGAATGGTAATTCTTCATCATACTGCCATTCCTGTACAGGCCTCGGCTCCTCAGGCTGGAAAATAACAGGGAGTCTGGATTCACGTTGCCAGAGTGTAGGTGTGTCGTCTGCATCGGTTCCATGAATAGAGACTCGTTCTATGTGATTCAGCTCATCAAAGACAACGTCCTTGTAATCTCCCTTTCTCCTTGTTGCTTTAGGAATCAAGGCCCAGCACTTGGAGCCATAAGTGCGAAGCCAATTCACCTTTGGTTTTACTAGCCAAAAGGCCTCATAAGGTGATTTGTTGATCCTATGATGCAGAATTCGATTTTTGACAAAATTGACCGTGTGCACTCCAGAGACCCAAAATCGATTCGAGAGTCCAGCATCATGCTGAAGGGTTAATGCTCCTTCTTGAAGGGTCCTGTTGTACCTTTCAGCAATGGCATTATGCTCTGGAGTATAGGGAGAAGTGGTTTGATGAGCGATTCCAAGGTCTTTGCATAACTTTTGAAATTCCTTCCCCATATATTCTCCTCCATTATCTGTCCTCACTCTCCTCACATCCTCTCCTTTCTGCTTCTTCAACCATGCAATATATCCCTTGAATGAATTGGTAACAGTGGCACATTCCTTGTTCTTCAAGAAATCAATACTGACATAGCGAGTTTTGTGATCAATCCAGGTCACAAAATATCGAAAGCCATTGATGGAGACGTCGAATGGACCACACAGGTCAGAGGAAATGATATCTCCAATTTTCTCTGGCAATTCTTCTGTACTTTTGAAAGGTGCGCGTGTCTGCTTGCCAAAGGGACAGTTTGAGCATTGGCTCATGTACTGGTCCTCCTCCACATCAGGGAGTCCATCAACTGTCTGCAACCTCGACATAGTCTCCAGTGTTGATGGTGCGGCATGTGCAAGCCTATGATGCCAAAGTGTAAGCTCACTTGGCTCACCAGAATATTCCACAGTCTCTACAGAGTGTTGAACTGATGTTGCCATATATGCGAATAAATTGTTGATTTTTGTTCCTTTTGCAACAATTTCCCCATTATAGAGCAGTGAAGTGTCCCCTCGACTGAAAACCACATCTACATTTGCTGTTGTCATCCTCCCAACAGAAAGTAGATTGGCATCAAGTTTTGGGACAAAAATGACATTTTGCAATGTCAACTCCAAGGGTGGTAGGTTCATAGACTCATCACTTTGAAGTGTGATGCGAATTGTCCCCTTTTGACTAGCCTCGAAGGCCTCACCACTTGCAGTCTCGACCAATATAGTAGGAGTCGAGTGGATTTCATCAAAGAGTTCCAATCTGCCGCATATATGACTTGATGCTGCAGAGTCCACCAACCACATATGAGATCTGTCTTATATGGCTGATAGAGCTGATGTCTTTGTGGATAAGACAATACTTTTGGATTGGTCTTCTTCTTCAGAGATATATGCCATCATAACAATATTCTTTGTCGATGCATTGGCAAATCTTGATGATGGCAATGAAGAATTATTTGAAGAATTGTTGGCTCCTGCAGGCACAGTTTGATGCATCTGTGAGGCAGCTGTTGGAGAGTTCCAAACAGGAGCTGATCGATTGCCACTTCCTCCCGGCCAAATACCCCCTCTTCCACCTCTTGCAACACTTGCTCCTCGACCCCTACCTCCCCATGGGTCTTGTCCTGCCAGCCCCCCTCCTGGTGCGAAACATCTTGAAGCTGAATGACCCTCCTTTCCACAATTATTACAGTTATAAAATGGTCTCTGATTGTTATTTGTTGGATAGGGGGTGTTCCATGGTTTTGTGGTGGGGTATGCAGAGTTATTAGGTCGTCCTGCACCCTTTGATTGTACCACAAAAGCCGTAGCAGCTTGATTCGATATTTCCACCGCACTTAAATCCGCCTCATGAGCCTCTAGTTTCTCCTCAATAACATCTATGTCCCCAGTGATCATCCTGATGGTTTGAGCGATAGGCCTCCAGGATTCAGGTACATTCCTGAGGACAGTGGCAGCATGGGTAGAATCAGCAATGATCTCACCCATTTTTGCCAATTGATTCCTGTACTCCTTCATTATAGTGAGGTAGGAGGAGACAGACTGTCCTTCGGTCATATGATAATTTTCATATCTTGTGCGAATGATGCTGATTTTGCTAGGGTCTGTGGACTCGAATTTCCTTGTCAGGATCTCCCATGCTATAGCTGAAGATTCTGTAGAGTCGATGGCTGTTTGGAGTTCAGGGGTAATACACAGGAGTATTTGGCTATAAGCCACATTGTTCCTGTCGTGCCACTCGTCCTGGAGCTGAGTTAATGGAATATTACCAACAGTCTCAACCCCATTGAGGATTACTACAGCCCTGTTGGTGACATCTGGATAGTCATCTGCTCCTGTGATCATTCTGTAAAGGCCTCTGTCTCGAGAAGTAGCCAACAACTCTCTCTTCCAAGACATCCAGTTATCCTTACTCAGCTTTGGTTTTATATCCCTAAACTTGTGGATATCATGTTTAGGATGAGGGAGGGCGGTCATGATCTGTTGGGCCATGAAAAGTCGATGAGACTCTTAATCTAATATAAATCAGAGTAAGGGGTGGGGTCGAGTGAATAATGATGTGATAAAGATCTCAAGCAGTGTTCTAGTGAGAGATAAGAGCAATGTTCTAGAGTTCTAGATTTAAGCAATGTTCTTGGTGCAATAAGAGTTGAGGAGGAAACAATAATAGTCCAAAGAAGCTTATAACTCGAAGCTCTAGGGAAAAAGATTGTCAAGTCACTTGTTTATTCGTATCTAGAGTCCAAGTATTTAAGCAGTGTAGGATAGGGGGAAATAATCATGTGTGAGTGTAATAATCATGTGAAATATAATGCTACTTAGGGGATAGGAGCATAATGATGTCAACAGTGATGCAACAGCTCCTATATGGCTAATCTCTTCATAAATGATGGAGATGATGCAATAAATGATGTCAGACCAGTGGAATGATGACTCGACTCGATAATAGGCATGAAAATGAACTCTTAACTCAATGGTACGCATGTCTGCGCCTCGACTCGATGTTTGACTCATGGTACGCATGTATGCGCCTCAACTCGACTTGGAATGATGGGAAAATAAGGTGAGTGATAAGAGAAATGAGAAGTGAGATTGTCCTGATTGAAACTGTCCTTCCTCCTCCAATAACAGGATCAACGTCCTTTCCATCCTTGGATGGCATCATCTTCATGAGGAGATGATGGTGGTGGTTGCTTCCAAGAAGCGATGGGCCTCGGAAAGATCTGAGGTGAAAATTTAACTGCGCCGTGGCCAGCGCGTCACATGGTGTGCACGTGACTGACCCATCTAGCGGTGCCTGGGGAGGTTGTGTGGCTTGCCCACCACCCCCCGGAGCTCTATATAGTGATCTAGAGCTTCGAGATCCTTGGATGATGACATGGGTTCCCATGTTATGTCACCTAGGGTCCAGCAGACATGGAACTCCAGGTCCGTCAAGTTTATCCATCGATGTGTGATAATCTCGTCGACAAACCACTCCTCATCGTCATTTGATCCAAAGTCATAGAATGACTTGGCCTCCCGATGAGGAAATAGATCATCGTTGTTAGCCTCACATCATCGTACGAGGCTTGAGTGGAAGACCGGTGATATACGACAGCTTTTCAGCTTGTTGGGGAGTTCAAGGGTGACGGTCGAGGCTTCATTATGCGCCTTGACGATGCAGTATGGTCCAATATACCATGGTACAATTTTTCTGGCTCTTCCTTTTGGCAGAGTCAGGTTCTGGGTTGACAGGTAGACGCGGTCATTGGCTGCGTACACGTTGCTTGCCGTACATTTCTTGTTTGCATGAAATGTTTGTGTCACTTGATGCTCGGTGATGGCATTGTGCGCCGTCATCAGGTTCCATCTGGCCTGATGTGCGAATTGGGCTACCCCCTTAAACGGGGTGTCCATGGCTATGGGCAGGTCAATCCGCGGCATATAGCCATGGTTCAGCTCAAACGGCACGAACCCTGTGGTTGCGCTGACGTTACTGTTGAGGGCAACATCGACCATTGGGCATTTCAATGCCCAGTCCTTTTGGTTGTCACTGACTACAGCATGCAATATCTGTCCGATCGAGTGGTTGGTGTGCTCGGTCGCTCCATCTGTTTGAGGATGGAAGGCAGTTGACATGAGGAGCTTAGTCCCCATGAGTCACTGTAGTTCAGGCCAGAAGATAGACGTGAACTTTGAGTCTCTATCCGAGACGATGGAGTCTGGGACTCCATGGAGTCGGACAACTTCTTTCAGAAACAGCCAGGCTACTCCCTTGGCTGACACTGTAGTAGACAGGAATTATAGGCAGTAGGTATGGACTTGTTGCTCAAAAGAATAGACTAGAAATTAATTCACTCTCTCAGTGAATTTAGTTGTCACTGAGAGAGGGGGAAATCTGTCTCACTGTGCATGTACTACTACCTGGCCCTTTAGCGCCCAAGAGCTCGCGCGTCGAAGTCATTTCAGACTCTGCTGGGTGCAGCCGCCTGTGAAAATAGAAATAACAAAGTGGAATGGAGAGGTAGAGAGTAACTGGAAAATTTCGAAAATAACCAGAGAAATGGATGCATGGTACAAGAACAATGTGAGAAGAGATTGGAACACCATACAAGAAATTGAATATATTATGCTTGATTTTGGTGCAGGAGCATAAATGCACCCAACACGCCCCCTCAAGCTTAATATATTCCGATTTGCTCGTTGAGGATCTTCACTCTAGGACTAGGAAGTCCTTTAGTGAGAATATCTGCCAACATTTGTTCGGTTGGCAAATAAACGAGCTTGGCTTGTTGATTTTTGATTATATCTCGAAGGAAATATAATCTGATGTCGAAATGTTTGGTTCTCGTGTGTTGTTGAGTGCCATACGTAATTGTAATGGCTGATTGATTGTCTGAATAAACTTTGATGGGTCTGTTCAGTGGTTGGAATATTTCAGAAATAAAATGGCGCATCCAGAGAGCCTCTTTGCCCGCATGGGTCAGGGCGACGAATTCGGCTTCAGTTGATGAGAGGGCTATTATCGACTGTTTCTGGCAACTCCATGAAACAGTGCCACCATCAATCTGAAATAAGTATGCCGAATACGAACGCCTATGACTCTGTGAACCCCAATCTGCATCTGAATACCCCATCAAGCCGTCTCGATTTCTTCCAAGTGTGAGCTTGTAATGCTTCGTGCCTTTCAAATATTTGAAGACACGTTTGACTGCATTCCAATGTGTGCCACCTGGATTTTCGAGGAATTGCGAGAGCAATGACACCGCAAATGCAATGTCAGGTCGAGTGGCTACAGCTGCCCACATCAGTGATCCTATAGCTTGCCTGTATGGAAACTTCGACATGGCTTTCTTGCCTCTTTCTGTAGAAGGACATTGGTCTTTAGATAATTTTACGGCTGGATCAAGAGGTGTAGCATAAGTTTTCACATCTTCGAGATTAAATTTTTTGGTGATCTTCTCGATGTATGCGGGTTGTGAAATTGCAATGGTTTTCTTCTGCCAGTCTCTTTCAATTTTTAGGTTCAATAGCCAATGAATCTCGCCTAGATCTTTCATGCTGAAGACCTGAGCAAGATCTCGTTTGACTTCGTCCAGGACTGACTGATTCTCAGCTGTGATGGTGAGGTCGTCCACAGCTGTTGCAATGATCACATGCCCCTTTCCGCCATGTCTATAAAATACAGCTCCATCTGTGGCTGACGTAGTGAATCCTAACTTGTGGAATTCACCACTTAGACGTTTGTACCATTCCCTTCCAGATTGTTTGAGGCCGTAGAGTGCTTTCTTCAAAAGTAGCACTTCGTCTTTGTCTCCGGACTCATATCCATACGGCTGCTTCATGTAAATAGGTTCAGGCAGTGTAGCATTGAGGTATGCATAGTCCACGTCCATTTGATGGATAGGCCAGTCGTTCCTAGTAGCAATGGTGCATATGATCCGTAGGGAGGATAACCGAGCAACAGGTGAGTATGTCTCATCATAGTCGACTCCAAACTTCTGTGTGAAGCCTTGGGCGACCATTCTCGATTTAGGTATTATCGCTTTCCCTTCTGGATTATGCTTCCAAAGGTAGACCCATTTATTACCGACAATATTGGCTCCAGGAGGTGGTTTAGCTCGTTCCCACACTCCCTTGTTGATTAGGGCCTCGTACTCTTTGTCCATTGATTTCTTCCACATAGGATTATTCAGAGCTTCGTTTGCATTGCTAGGTTCAATTTGACTCAAATCCGGTGCCTTTTTATTGTTTTGACTGTCGGTTGGAAACGCACTGATGGCACACTCATAGCTACTGATGCCATCAATCTCGGAGGATAATTCTTGGTCGAATAAATCTTCTTTATGGTCCTCAACGTCCTTGTAAGCTAGCATAGTCATATGTGCGCCAGCTTGTCTCTGAGTTTGAGATCTTGTTACGGGACCTGTTGGGGCCAGCTGCACTTGTTGTTGATGGATCCTTCGCTTCTCCTTATTGGTTCAGCTTCTCTAGGTCTGTCATCAACTCCCTGAATAGGTTGCAGTTCTTCAAGATGTTCCTCTGGTGCACTTTCATCAATTTCTTCAATCTTTGCCTCTTTGCTGACTAAGCGACCGGGCACAGGCACTGATGCCGGAATGGCCTTCTTTTCCTCTCTAGACGTAGGTAGCTTGGATTCCTCAATAGAAATGATTGGGACCTTTCCCTTCTTCATCTCTGAATCAAACACAATGTTCCGCTCAACAGAAACTTTGTGCGAGTCAGGCCAATAAACATAATGACCATGACTCTGCGCAGAAATTCCTATCCATCGAGCTCTCTTGGCACGAGCTGCCAATTTATCTCCCGGTGTGACTTTAACGTAGATTTCAGTTCCCACATGTGAATGTCTTTGAGATTCGGTTTCTCATGGTGAATCATCTCGTAGGGTGTTTTATCTGGTAGAGCTCTTGTATGCGTCCTGTTCCTAAGATAATTGGCATGCTGTATCGCATAGCCCCATAATATCTTAGGAAGGCCTGATTCCAGCAGCATGGCATGAGTTCTCTCAGTGAGAGTTCGGTTCAGACGTTCGGCAACACCATTAGACTCTGGTGTGTCGTGTACCGTCAACTGATGCTTCGTGCCTTGTTTGGCTAGATGCTTCTCGAATTCAGAGCTCGTATACTCGCCCCCTCGATCAGAAACAAGTGCCTTGATGTGCACATTTCTCTGTAGAAGCATTAAAGCCTCATAGAGCTTGTACTTTGAGAATGCTTCTGATTTGTTCGCCATGAGATAGATCACCGATTCTCTTGAGTAGTCATCGATAAAGGAGACATAATATGACTTTTTATCGATCGTGAGGTGTCTTGCAGGTCCCCAGACATCAGAATAAATTCTGTCACCGAATTTTGATGTTCGGTCTCTGGGTTCTCGAGGAAGAGGTTTGCGTGCAATCTTGGCCTGAATACACGCATCACAGACAATTCTATCGCCTGTGGAGCTCAGTTCAATGCCCAATATCATGCCACGATTTAATAGATGTTGTAGGGACTTCTGTGAGATGTGCCCCATTTTTTGATGAATTTCCATGGCAGACAAACACATATGGGCTTGAGCACTTGGTGACTGGAGGTCTAGTTGATATAAGCCATTGACCTTCGGTGCTTGCATCAATACCTTTCCAGCAGTGTTAGATATTGTGCATTTCTGGCCACCGAGTTGAATATCGTAGCCAGCATTATCGCACCGACCGATTGAGATGAGGGTAGCAGCAATTTTTGGGGCATAGTATGTATCTTGCAAAGTGACTTCTACTGTGTTATCTCCAACCTTATTGGATAATACGAGAAGTCCTGAACCGAAGGCATCAAAGGTGCCTTTGTTGGCTGCTCAGATAGTCCTCGGCTGTGAGAATTGACAGTAGTTCCTCAATAAATTTTTGTGAGGAGTCATATGCGATGTCGTTCCGGTGTCGAGTATGACTATAACTCCTGAGGATGTGCTCAGATTGAAATTCGAGCGCTCGTCAAAATTGGTGAAGGCAAGATGCCCATCATCACTTTCCTCAGAAGAGGACTCTTCTTCGGCAACATTCGCTTTTGCTTTACCCTTCTTCTTCTTCTTGCCTTTGGCCTTTTTCTTCTGACGTGTCCTTGACCTTCTTTACCACCTCCCTTAGCCCAGCAATTTTCGATGGAATGTCCAGGCTTTTTGCAGTTGGTGCATATATGCGCCTTCTGCCCCTTTTGGTCCTTCTTAGTAGATGAACCAATAAATACCTGCTCTTCTTGCGGGAGTGTTTTCTTCCTGTCATACTGAGCCTTTAGTACCCTAATAATATTATCAGGGACTAATGGCATCCCGCATTCTTCAAGCGAAGTGGTAAGGGTGTTCATGACTGCCTCATAGGATGGTGGAAGTGACGCAAGGATTATGTCCATGAATTCTTCTTCAGAAACTCTAGCTCCCATCTCATTAAGACGAGCATATAGGTCTTGGCCTTGTCCAAATGATCTCTCAAGTCTCCATCCTCAGGACATCTCATACTGCGGAGTTGTCTCTGCAGGCTGGTGAGGACCATCTTGGCTTTTTGGTCATTTCATTGACCAGTGCATCCCAAGTCTCTTTTGCTGTCTTCTGCTTCTGTAGCATCAGAGCTAATGACTCTGACACTGAGACGATGATTTGGGTCTTGGCTTGTCCTTCTCTAGCAAGGTATCTCTCCAGCTTCTCCTCAGCCTTATCCATCTGAGTTTCCTCAGCTTCTGTAAGAATATGGCCTGGGGGCATGACTGGAGGATCAGGAGGCCGAGTGACTCTCCCTTCTACATGCTTGAGTAGATTTTTGGACTCGAAATAGCTGATGAGAGTGGCTCGCCACAATGGCCAATTACTTCCATCAGTAGCAAGCTTCTCAACACCCAATAGCTTCTCAGAAGTATCTCCGGGGCCCATAACCCTGTAGTAGACAGGAATTATAGGCAGTAGGTATGGACTTGTTGCTCAAAAGAATAGACTAGAAATTAATTCACTCTCTCAGTGAATTTAGTTGTCACTGTAAATATATTATACACTACCTAGAAATTAATTCACTACAGAGGATTTCTAGGTCAATAAATGAAAGACACTAGACTAATTTACTTGCCTCTCTCAGTGAATTTAGTTGTCACTGAGAGAGGGGAAATTGTTTCAGCGCATGTACTACTACCCCCCTTTAGCCCCAAACTGCGCGTCGAAGTCATTTCGACTCCGCTGGGTGCAGCCGCTTGTGAAAGTAGGAAATAACAAGATGAAATGAGAGATAAGGGATGATGGAAAATTTCGAAAATAACCAGAGAAATGGATGCATGTAAAGAACAATGTGAGAAGATGGAACACCAACAATAATGATATATTATGCTTGATTTTGGTGCGATAAATGCACCCAACACAACCAGTTGCACCACTGTCCAGGAGTGCAGTCACCCCTTTGACTTCAGCAGTGTCTGTTGTCTGGATCTCTACCTTGAGGTTCAGCGAATTTGGAGAGGGGACAGATGCAACCAAGAAGTGCTTGGGAAGGGCTCACTCCCAATGTTTCAATTGTGGTGAAGGACGTTTCGGAATGTCGGCGGTTGATGTGTCTTTATCGCTTGCTGTGTGCGACCCAGTTTCTGACACAGGGATTGTATCTTCAGTATCTGGGGCTATTGACAGAGCAGCAAAGCGATTGGACAGGGGCAGCGAGGGCACATCTCTCACTCGCTGTGCGACACAAAATCCTCAGCATCATCCTTCTCGACCTCTTCCTCAGCGACATCTCGCACATCTACAGCGACCATCCAGTGCTCCAGCAGCTCCTCGCATTCATCAGCTGTCATGTAGCAGATGTCGTAGGCCTGCGGGCATTCTCATGCAAAGTGTCCACCTTTCCGCAGTGCAACAGGTGAGTGGCTGTGGGAATCGCTTTTTCGCAGCATCCACGTCCATCGGAGCAGGCCCAGAGGCATTTGGAAGGGGCGTGGGCACTGGCATTATCGCTGGCCTCAAAGAGAGCTGCTGGTGAACCTGGTGTGTGATTCACCTGCCTTGCGAAAAACTGGCGGTGGGGAGGGCACTGTTTGTCACCCTAGGTCCCTGGAACGCTTGTTGGCTGCATGCATGAGTGCAACTGTTATCGCCGCCCCATACCATGCAGAAGGGTCATCGTCCTTTGGCCTGCCATCCAACATCAATGCAATGCGACCTGGATTGCAGGTTCGAGACCTCGGGGAACTTCATCCCAATTGATCGCCCATCTGTGTATTCGGCTTCTCAACCAGCTCTTCAAACCCATTGATGTATTCATCAACTGAATGCTTGCCTGGTAGTACTGGCGCGATTCCAGTTGGTTCATTGCATTGGTGGCTCGTGTAGGGGGTAGAATGCTGGCGAAATGCTTCAACAAAATCCTTTCAGGTCACGTAGAGCGGCATGCCATGCTTTGCTTTGTGAGTGAATGTGCGAGTGGCAAAAGTCGCAGCCCTCCCTGTTTTCATGAAGGATATCGCCCAAAGGATCTGCGACTGCTCGTCTGGGAAGTCACTCGCACACACACCCAGGTAGAGGCTGCACGACTGGATGAAGTTGCGACATTTGCACGATCCCCATTGTATTCAGAGGGCTTTGCTGGTCATCTGTTACTTTGAGGAGGCGGAACGCGACCAGGGAGTCCAGCCATCAGCCCAGTGGTCGTAGCCTGCAGGGTGTTCAACCTTGTCTCCAGATCTTTGTTTTCCTGCCTCTCCCTCATCAACTCTTGCTCTATCACCACCAAGCGGTCCAAAACTTCAGCAGCAGATGGCAAGTCGCCCATGGTAAGTGTTAGAGGGTGTCAGGTATGAGAAAGGATTGCTAAAATCACTGCTTTCAAAGGGTGTTCGATTCAAAGTTGGCGATTTTGCAACCGGTGCTCTAGAGAGAGTTTTCTACTATAAGGGCAACCTAGGCAGACGCTCTACAGTCAAGCCGCGAACTGGCGAAGGGGGATCCAAAGTAAGATAGAGAACTATATACAGGACATAGACATACCTGGCGAAGGGGATCCAAAGAGAAAACTCTGAGGAACCCTTCGCCACCTAACTACGACTATAAGCAAACTCGGGCATGCTAGCCTGATCACCGAATGCCCGAGTTACATAAGCAATCACGCCAGCGATAACAGGGCTGGACAGATAAGGAAGGAATGATGTCAGAAGGGGCCGGAACAGGAAGGGAAATAAATGGAATACAAGACAGAAGGATGCTAAAGGCTAGGAGAAGCTCAGGGGCCACCAACAACACACTGCGATAATGCAGTGTGCGATAATGCGCACTGCGACAATGCGTGCGATAATGCGCACTGAGATAATGCATGCGATAAAGTATGTGATAATGGGCAGTGCGATAATGCATGCGATAATGCACAGTGCGATAATGCGTGCGATAAAGCATGCAATAATGCGCACTGCAATAATGCATGCGATAAAGCACAGTGCGATAATGCGTGCGATAATGCACAGTGTGTGATTGGTTTTCCCCTGACAGGTGGTCAGGTCAATGGCAACAAGATCCAGGGTAAGACCTTGACAGCTGTTGAAAGTGGTCGCGTATGCTGGACATAAAGGAAATGTAGTGACTCGGTTTGGGCAAGTAGGAAGTTATATGCCAGATATGAATGATGGGACTTGCAGGAGATTAGTAAACTATTTAATATTCTCCTCAGTGATAGTCAACACTGAGTAATATAAAGGAATGCTACCTATTTAATGTTCTACATGTTTTTTCAGTTTCATACTATGAAAGTACACTATTAAACTCACCTCCTCAGTGATAATCAACACTGAGGAGGGGAGGCTGCGCATGGGCTTGTTTCACCCGCATATACGAAGTTCCAGCACTTAAGCGCCCTTAAGGCACTGGTGTGCCATGCTAAGCGCCCATAGAACGTAACACGTTAGTGAACAGCCGCAGCTCAAAAAGGAAACTTGTCCACAACCACCCACAAAGGGTTGGTTGGACAGAACATGAAAAGGAGTAGTAATACAGCCTCAAACAAAATCAAAGAAAATTGTGAAAGGCATAGAATGAATGTCAGCATAGTTTCAGGTCAAAATCGAAAGAAATAACAACAGAAATGTTAGGTTTGGAGCCTGGTGCACATATGCACCCAACAGGAAATTGCTTGAGAAGAAGTGTGTGGCCAGTGGAGGGCAATAAAGAAGAGAAGGTGATATGGGGAAGGAGGATGCTCTCCTTATCAACACAATTAAGTCCAGCGTGGACACGGAGGGTGTTAACAGTAATGAGCTTCGTTCCCAATTGTGTGACAACAACTCTGCTATTTTTTACCAAGCCATGGGCAACTGACAAATTACGCATCAAGCAATAAATACCTCCAAGTCTGATAGATAGTGTATGAGAAGGCAGTCCGGGCGGTGTTTGGCGGGCTACATAGTCAAGGATGCCTTCAGGTGAGATGAGGTTAGTGTCATCAGTCTCTTTGATAGAGTCCGCTGCAGCGTAGATTTTTTCCAAAGTATTCAGCCTGTGAAGGCATATGGAGTTATACATGTCACATTGAGAGTTTGTTGGTGCAAGAATTGATCGGGTAAGGCATTGACTGGGGTCTGACGAAACCTCAGGTGGAAATACAAAATCAATGGCATCTGTAGTAGATGTGATACATTGAATGATGTCCAAGGAAACATTGCCAGAAGGGCCATTGCCAATGTCATCAACAGCTGAGGCAAATCCAGGGTCCATTGCGTTACGGACAGGAGTTGTCAAGGAACGGACTTGGAACTCATTCCAGAGGGGAGAGCTGCGAATGGATGCATCAATGACATCCATTTTGGAACCTTTTCGAACAACAGGACATGTTTGACAGAAGTCACCTAATAGGATGATAATCTTTCCTCCAAATGGCTTGTCATTCCCCATGACACGTTGTAGCGTTTCATTGACATATGTGAGAACTGCGCGATTAGCCATGGGAGCTTCATCCCAGATAATGATAGAGGCTTCTTTGAGTAGCTGTCCTCGTGGGTCATCAGGTTCAATAGGGGATTGTAGGAACTCAGATGCATCATTGACAGGTACCTGAAACCAATGGTGTAAGTCGTCAAAGCAATGTAATGGAATCAAAATAGCATACTCTAAAAGCAGCGTGGGTGGTTCTGCTTCCAGGATAAACTTGTGCGGCAAATGCAGAAGTTGCGGTGGGCAGAACAATCTCACATAGGTGACGTCGCGAGTCGCAAACAGTGTTTGTAAGGAATGTTTTCCCACAGCCAGCTGGTCCATCAACAAATAATCGTAGCAGAGATTTGGAGTTAGCAGCTTGTTCAATTTCAGAAAAGATAGCTTCTTGTTCGTCCGTGAAGGATGCATGACATATTTGAGTACAGTGATGCAGTAAAGGGATGTTTGCAGACCATTGTCGTAACTCATGTTCAATTTCAGTTCCACGTAGATGTGGTTCAGGTAACACTGCAGGCATAGAAAGGTTTTCTAGTCTGAAAAACTGTCCAAAAAACTGTAAAGATTTTCTGAATATTTTTAGTGTTTTTTTTTTATATAGCAAAAACTTTAATAAAATTTTGTGTTTTTATTAGAATTTATCAAGAAACAAAATTGTAAAAGAAATTCAAAGTTTTTTGCAGGGTTTTTTATGGGTTTCTTTGTGTTTTCACAAAGAAACTTATAAAAACACGTAAAAAACCGTGGAAAAACTTTAAACTTTTTCACAATTTTCTTGCCCAACAAATTCTGACAAAAACACAAAATTTTATTAAAGTTTTTTTACATTAAAAACACTAAAAAAAATTGGAATATCTTTACAGTTTTTAGAACAGTTTTTCAGACCAGAAAATTTTTATATGCCTCCAGTGTAATCCAAAGTCCGACAATTGGCGTCCATGTTCATCCAAGTTTTTTGATATTTTGGTCAGAGCTGCTGTCTGTGCTAAGTCAACATTGCTACCTTGCTGGTGGAGGAAGTCTTGTGATAAATCATGTCCAAATGAGTGCCACATGTTAATTGGTAGAGGGCAACAGTCATTGGTAAGGAGATGGATGAATAATTGGCACATTTGCTGTGGAGTGTTTAGAGTTTGAATGGCCTCTGAGATGCATGAGTCTCCTTCTGATTGATCAGCAAATAAACCACGATTTAGAGCTGATTCTTGAAATGTAGGCAGTATGTGGCCCTGGATGGTATGCAAGTCATCAAAGGAAGTAGCAGGGAGGTGTAATAAAAGGGAGCAAATATAGAAAAATGTTCTCCTTCTGATGGCCGGATAGGGTGTAGTCTTGTGATATGTTTTTTTTTTTTTGGTTTATGAAGAATAACATGCATCATAGGTTGGCCAAGGACATTGGGCTTTCAATGTAGTACCGGGGGTTGGTTTGATTATCCAAGTTGAATTTTCGAAGATGAAAAAGGCGATAGTAGTCAGTGTAAGTGAGGTTGGCAAAACTTTGTTCAATATTGTTGTCATCACGAAAAGAACCATAGGGACGTGAGTCGAGCTTGGACATGGAGCTGGATTGTTCCCAGGATCGATTGTATTGATGATAATATGTTGAATCGGGTGTGTGTATGGGAAGAGCTGTAACAGCTGGTTCTTTGCTTGTTATGTGAAATCCCAAAATTCTCCATGCAGCTTCACCAGCTGACAAATACCATGCATCCCAAAACTCTGCTATTTCATCAACAGATGAATTAGAGGAGTCTTTCAGATGGACCCATGTGCGATCAGGACCTACATCTGTTTAGAAAATTCTTCTAAGAATAGACTAGAAAGTCACCTTTGTGTATGTATTTGAAAATATATTGAAATAAATGACCCGTACTTCCAGCTTTGAAGTTTATGTGGCATCGATATTTCCGGATTAACAGAAGGCAATGAGGAACCACCATCTCATCTCCAGGCGTACGACGTCGATACGAAACCCAGCCTTCATCATCAAAGGTTGTAGTTTCCTGAAGTTGAGGTGAATAGTTAAACCTGCAAGTGTGAACTCCATTATTTTCACGCTGACAGTAACGTGAGGCAGGCTGATTGTGAGGAGGATGATGGTGGAGCATATGAGCTCTAATGAGAGCTGCATCTTCATCATTAGAGGGAATTTCAGCAGAAATGACTCTGTCGATGTCATCAGGCGTGATGCACTCAGATTGAAATTTGATGAGAATGTGACAATAGAAGCTGCGTTTTTGAAACTCAATGCAGTATATCAAATATAAACACCGTCCAGCATTTGGAAACATTGACGATAATGTCGACACAAAGTGAGCCAGTTTCCGCTTGAATACTCGACAAACTATTAGAGGTGCATCTTCAAATCCTTGCCCAGGACACAACTGCTGGGATATTTCAGGCCATTGAGGATTGAAAGTCATGGTGAGAAAGAATGTAGGGGGTCCATATGTCGCAGCTAGGGCAAGAGCATCTGCAATCTGTTCAGAAGCGCATTTTCTTGATCCAAGAAAAGATGCAGGTAAGTAGATGTTATTACTTGATGAACCCCGATCTTCAGAGGCTTTTTGTTGATTGTGACGGATGTAGTTTAGTCTACATTCTAGGTTGCAAGTGAACATATCGACAATATATTCATTGCATAGATGGCCAAAGAGTCAAAAGTGAGGTTCACGAAGGAGTGTGGCACGGTAGTACCACATCTGTGTAGAGACACTCTCTGTGTCAGCATCAGATACAGAAACACCCAATCCTTCATTTACATCCCACCCTAGAGTGCCATGTGGGAAAAACAGTGGATATACCAAATGTTCCCAGAGGCGGCTAATGGTGGGGATAGATTGATTGTGTCCATTAGTCTTGGCAACTGCGAGAGAGCGTGTATGTATGTCTGATTGGGTAGTGTTGCGAAATGACATAATAGCAGCAATATAAACTCCTGTAAGTATAAGTATGACGTGTGTCTTAGAAGCAGTCACCTCATTTGAAGGCGATGATTCTTTCAGGACAATGGATGCTTCAGGATAAATAGATGGTTGAATGGACGACAGTTGGCATAATGCATGAACAAATGGATTAACCCGTAGCAATTCATCACACATCGCAATTGTCCAGACATGTGGTAAGGAATGAAACCAATTTTGATGAGGGGCTTGAGAGGCTAGAAAGCCATCATATAATAACCACCGTATAGCGGAGTCATGATGTTTTGGTCGTAGGCAATCATAAAGTCGACCTTGAACAGAGAAAAACCCTGGAGGACCACGTAGTCCGGGGAAGTCTGACGTAGATTCCAAAGAAGCAAAAGAGTAAATCAAGTTTAAAACACGCGATGAAGAGGAAATGTTGTGATCATGGATGAATACATTGAACTCTTCAGGCAATGGAGGATGTGGCTTATGTCATGCAGTCGCTTTCCTCATTCCCCACAACAGAACCCTGCACGTTCACCTGTCAAAAGGAGTATGTGACAATAAGGGCATTCGTGTATGCGTCCTCCACTGTTTTGCCCCCATATAAAACTGGGGGGAGGAGATAATGCCGATAAACCAAGTGATTGTAGAAGGGAAAGCCATGGTATTGCAGGTAGGAGTTGGATGCAAGCAGATTAAAGAGATTCTTTGTTGTAGTTATAGACAAACACCCCATGTTCATCAGGGTCTGTGGAGAATAGAAGGAAACATGTAATGAATCTCCCCCCATTGAAGAAGAACATGTGAAGCTGCATGAGAACGTTTGGTAAACCTCATTGGATGAAAGAAGACGTACATGAATGGATCTCCATTGGAATTCAGCATATATTTCAAAGGTCATGAAGTATTTAAGATTGCGAAGTGGTAACGGGAACTCGAATGTTATATAAAATTTGCAGGCAGTTGACACAGCCCCATATCAATTACTCATCTATCAAAGCCGTACAGACAAATGTCTCAGCAGACAATCTCAAAGATAAGGTTCATCAACTAAAAGTTGCCAGAGATTGCACCTCTACCTTGGGATGAGACAACATCATCTCTCCGAGAAAGTCCTAGGGTAAGGATCTTATGTCTTAAAGGAGGGGTTTCTGCTTATACCCTGTTGTCTCTCAGCATTAGTAACCGGAGATGGGTTCCACCTAATCTTCACATTCTACGGGAGAAGTTTCTGTTTTTACGTGTCATCAGCGGTCTCCATAGACGAGGATTACAGGATGATGCCATACCACAGTGGGTGTGACAATCCCAATTAATCAGACAAACATTATCAACAGATGAGTAATCTCCACAAAAAATCCTACCTAGTAGGTTGCTCTTCCCAGCACACTCCACCCACTCCAAGTCCAGGCCAAACTGGAACCCGGGTGAACATTTCGAGGGAGACCCCATCAACATGCAGAGACAGTGCCTGGAAAGTGCAAAGCCACGCTGGGGGGTTTGGTGCACGATGAGAGTCTTTTTCTATCTTTTTTGTATTGATGAGAGTGGTGACAGTGTGGAGGCTGAGGGAGAGACTTGGGATGCAATCACCGCAAAGGCGTTCAAACGATAAAAATCTAATAGGAATCCACTTCGATATAATCGAACTTCTTACTATCTCTGAACCATCCCGACACAGCCAAGTTGAACAGTCACGGACTGTTACATGGGAGCTGTGCACCCTGCATGGCAGTGCCTTCTATGCACTGCCCCCATGTAGCAGACCGTGACTCTTTGACTTGGCTCTGTCGAGATGGTTCCAATACGGATGCTTGAAAATCCGAGGAATCCCCACCCCATACATCCAAGTGCCCACCCTTAATAAAAATCCTTGATGAGCGTGGAACAAAAACTCTGCAATGGATCACCACGTTCCCGGTAATGGCTCGACATTTACACTGAGTATCAAGGGCAACTTGTACTTCATGGAATAGCTCCCCATCTTGCTGTGTTTCCATGTGTGGTAATTTATGATCTGGCATTTATAACAGCTACCTGTAGGCACCACAGATTGATCTGACAGATTTCGTGAATGGCGTCGTTCAAGAGAAGAAGCGGTTCGAAAATGCACTGGATGAGTGTGTTGCTGCAGGCGTAAATGCTGGCACGGAGGTCGTTTGTTACGACTGTTCATTTCCGATTTCCGACCTTCAGTTCCGCAACACTTTCCGCCCCTCCGATATTCCCGACATTCTGCCCATTGTTCTATTCCCTTGTTCTTTCGACTCTATTACTCGGACTCACCGGACCCACCTCACCATTCATCAAGACCATATCTCAGACCCTCCTTGTGTCTCGTTGTCAGATATGTTTTCCCGACCCCTTGTCCTTTGCCATTGTTTTACCTTACCCTGAACCCCCCTTGTAGTCCCATTGTTCCCAATTAGTTAGTTCCCACGCATTGTCTACTTGACTTCCGCTTCCCCCGGAATTTGCTTAGTACCACCCAATACCTGTTGTCTCAGCTCTATGTATAAAAGCCTGTCATGTATGTCTGTTATTCTGCAATCAGATAATCACCTTCGATACTTGATTTCCTTCAATCATCTCCTGTTCTTAGTACAGCGAGTCTAGCAAGACCTCGGTCTCTCCGCCTTCCGTCTTCCGCCTCAACTCCGCCTCAAGTTCCGACTAACCTTCAGTTCAGTACATTCCAACTTCCGACCCATTTCCGAAATACCTAGGACGATAGTTCATTGGGGGCGCAACCTACAAGTTGAAGCCGCTGTCCTTTCCAGTTCCGACTTAGCGGAAATCACGATACGTAACAGTATTATCTGATTCCTACCCGATAACTATCGCTATGCCTCCTCGTACCACAGCCACTTCAGCTTGAGCAGGAGCTGTCGAAGCTCTCTCTTATTTTGGCAGTCTTAGATCCGAAGGCACACGGAAGCTTCAGGCAGCTCTCGTGCAGATGACGAGCTCTCCGACGCGATTCCGCCATGTTTTGAAGAAGTTCCCCACGCTGATCCCGACGACAATCCCGACTATGATGGGAATTCGACGAGTAGCAGCGGCGAACAAACAGCAGTGTCATTCCAACGCCCAGCTCCACCACACCACCTCCACCAGGACCACCCCAGGCGGCCCTCATGGCGGCCCACCCGGCGGTCCTCCACCTCCAATCCCACCTATTCCCGCCAACCCAGTTCCGCAGCGCCAGTTCCAGATCTTGCACAAGCCATCGCCATGCTAGCGGCCAACTTCAGCGCCTGGCCCAAGCACCACACGCCCCAAGACCAAAGTCCGTGAACCAGATCAGTTCGATGGTTCCGACCCCAAGAAGCTCCAGCCATTTCTGGTCCAGCTTCAACTCAACTTCCGCGATCGTCCTGACACCTTTCCCGACGATGAACGAAAGGTCAATTACGCCCTTTCCTATCTCCGAGGCACAGCTCTCGACTACTTTGAACCCGCCCTCATGGATCCGTTCGCTCTCGTCGACTGGGCCAACAATTACCACAACTTCGTTTCTGAACTCCGCAGCAACTTCGGACCATTTGATATGGAAGCCGACAGGAAAATGAACTCGATAAGCTTCGTATGAAAGACACTCATAATATAGCTAAATATATCGTCACATTCCAGCAGCTTGCTCCTCAATCCAATGGGGAGAAGCCGCACTCCGACGCCAGTTTTACATGGGCTTGCCATCCCGGATCAAGGATGAAATTGCCCATGTTGGAAAACCGCCACCCTTACCGACCTTCGCAGTTTAGCCCAATCCATCGATTCACGCTACTGGGAAAGACACTCCGAGATTGCTGGCGAAACATCCGCCCAGAGCAAGAACGACAAGTCTTCCAACAAGAAGTCTGACAAAGACAAGAAGAAGAGTAATTCCGGAAACAACAACTCTGGAAACAACAACTCCGGAAACAACAACTCCGGAAACAACAACAACAACAGTTCCAGATCCAACTCCGGCAACCGGAACAACAACTCCACCCCTCGCAATAACCAGGCCTCTGGTTCCAACACCAACGCATGGAAGAGCACTCCGGACCTTTCTGACAAACTTGGGAAGGACGGAAAACTAACCCCCGGAGAACGCCAACGTCGCATGGACAACAACCTTTGCCTTTTCTGCGGCAAAGGCGGTCACGTCGCGCACGATTGCACCCGAGCTTCCGCTTCCGCTGCTAAGGCCAAGGGCCGTGCGGCGAAGACGGAAGAGAAATCCGAAGCGGCTCCCGCTATGGATGCAAAAAAATAGTCAGCAGTCCTCCGGCCTCCGCACGAGCTGAGGGCTGTGTTGACCCCATTCATGCGACAAACAGGTTAAACTCAACGCATCCGCTCTTTCGTCCTCCGACTCCCTCTCTGTTCCACTCACTTCCGACACAATTTCCGCACCCCCGTTCACAGCATTGATCGACTCCGGTTCGACTCATTGTTTCCTGATTCCGACTTTGTTTTGAAACATAAACTTCCGACCTGCAACATTCCGACAATTCCGCTCCGCCTTTTCGACGGTCGTCTAACACGGCAATTTCCCAAGTCGTGGACCTGTCTATCCGTTTCGCTACTGGGGACAACCATGAAGTTACGTTTTACATTACTCCACTAGATGCTAGCTGTTCCATTGTACTAGGACACAATTGGCTCACCCGATATAATCCGTCAATTAACTGGGCATTGGGTCAAATACAGTTCCGTACTGTTACGTATCGAGATTTCCGCTAAGTCGGAACTGGAAAGGACAGCGGCTTCAACTTGTAGGTTGCACCCCCAATGAACTATCGTCCTAAGTATTTCAGAAATGAGTCGGAAGTTGGAAAGTACTGAGCTAGAGGTTGGTCGGAATTTGAGTTGGAACTGAGGCGGAAGACGGAAGACGGAAGGCGGAGAGACTGAGGTCTTGCTAGACTCGCTGTACTAAGAACAGGAGATGGAGCGAAGGAAATCAAGTATCGAAGGTGATTATCTGATTGCAGAATAACAGACATCCATGAGGGGGTTTTATACAAAGCGAAGAAACAACAAGTAATGGTATGATACTAAGCAAGTTCCGGAGAGTGCGGGAATCGGATAGACATACGGGGTAAGTAACTAATACGGAACAAGTTGACAAGGGGGGTGCAGGGTAGGGTAAGTACAATGGCAAAGAACAAGGCGGGTAAGCACAATAGGCATCGGAAGAAACAGAACTACGGAAATGGTATCTTGCTGTGCTCAGGGTCGAGTACGGGGGCCGGTATCTGGAGGTGGCCAGGGGTACTGAAAGAACAAGGGAGGAGGGTTGCGGATGTTGCGGATGTCGGAATAGAGTCGGAGGTGGTGTGAGGATGTGCGGAGGTGGCAGAGATGGTTGATCGGAACAGTCGTAACAGTATCTCCCTTTCAAGGTCAAGCCCCGCAAGACCACAGATCGGGTCACGTGACCTGTGAACAAAACGCGTCGGAGGTCGAAAAAAGGGGGAGAAAAATCACGTCGATTTCTGATCCATCATGAGCTCTCTTCCTGATTTCTCGAAAATGACCAGCACTCAGATGAAAGAGCATTTTGCCAACGTTCTCGC
>WHVA01000665.1:0-53051 GCA_015179125.1 Gautieria morchelliformis
GTCGCAGGCAGAATGACTTTTATGCCCAAGCTGTTTGCATCTCCAATGTCATTGTCCAAGCCTCCATATGAATCTACCATCTGGTTATACTGCTCAGCACGCAGAGTGTGTTGATTGGCCCTGATCCACCTCAGTCTGCTTTTCTCTGCAGCAGCCCAGGAGTCTACAATGTACTGCTGGAACAATTTGCCACCACGCAGGAGTGTTGTAGGTTCTCTCACTCTCTGGAACAGACGATACGCATGGTACTGTATTTGGGTGACCTGTGTCCGTCTGTTTGGATTGGGATTGGCCTGCAGAGCACGCTCTGGCTCATGATAAGGAATACCTGGTTCCCATCCCAACTCTCCCTTGGGAAAGAGCAAGACATAGTGCAGAGAGGCATAGTTTGCCATTGGTATCCAATACCCTTCTGAAAGGTCCACCTCTGAGCTGGACAATAATATCCCTAGGTTCAGGGTCGATGCCATCTCCAGGAAGAACAACTGCAATCTCATCTGCAGTTGGGACATTATATCTCCTAGGATCCCTGTGTGCCCTGTATGTGAGCCTTGCCTGGATGTCACCATTCTGTTCTTGAGCTCTGAGCCTCTCAGCTGCTTGTTTATATATGCGCACATGAGGATTGCATAGCAGGAGCATTTCCTGCAAGTCTCCCATGATAGTTGGAGACAGACGCTCATTACGATTTTTTCTCTTTGCCAAAGCCAGTGCAGGATCATATATGTAAAGCTGGGCATACTTTGGATCGTCTTCATTGTCAGGGAGGAGAGAGCCATGGAGATGATACAGTTCACCCTGTAGCTTGAGCACATATGGACCACGACCCTCCCGAAGCAAATCTTGGTCAAAGTTGGCCCCCACAGAAGTGAATGCAAATGCAGCATTATACTGCCTGATATTCTGGCGAAATCCTTTTGCCTCAGGGTCCTGGCCTTCTAAAAGCTGTTTCAACGGCTGAGGGGGCTCTGGCAGGTCTTCCAGCTGCACCTTTCCTTCCATACAGCAATCACCAAATCTGGGCCGCACATTTGAGGATTTCTGCAGACGTTCTGCCCTCCAGTGTAATGCTCCACAGTCAGGGCAGGGAATAACCATGGGACCCAAATCATGACGCTGCACATCTGCCTCAATTATTCTAGAGCCACCAAGTGGAAGAGGAGGAGGAGGTCGCTGAGGACGCTGCCGAGGTACAGGGAGCGGCTGAGGAGGTGCAGGGAGCGGCTGAGGAGGTTCAGGGAGTGGCTGGGGAGGCTGAGGAGGTGCAGGGAGCGGCTGAGGAGGTGCAGGGAGTCGCTGAAGAGGCCGCAAAAGTGCAGGGAGTAGCGGCGGCATTGGTCTTATTGCATTGGCCTGAGCACGCAATGCTGCCACTCCTGCAGAACCTACTACAGGAGGTCTAGGAGCTGGTTGTACAGGTGCTTGCCTGTGTCTTCCCAAGGGCTGTGCTGGGATAGGCAGTATCCCAGCAGCCTGAGCACGCAAATCTGCCACCACTGTAGAGCCTACCACCGGATGTCCAATTCCAGCTGCCTGAGCACGCAACTGAGCAATAGCCGCTGAACCTACTACGGGAGCAGGCTGTACAGGGTCTGGCCTATTTCTTCTCAGGGGCTGTAATGGTGGGATAACTGCTAACTGTGCACGAAGGGCTGCCACCTGCTCTCCAGGACTGAGATTAGGAGGACGCGATGGTCCTGCAAGCATAGGAGGACGTGATGGCCCGGCCACAGGTTGTTGAAAAGGATCAGCGACATTGCTTCTAGGAGGAGGGTGGGGGATGGCAAAAGGCTGTGGTGGAGGGGGTGGCTGGTCCTGAGCTCTGACAGCAGCAGCAGCAAGTGCACGCGCTCTCCGATCAGTGGGCGACGTCATGTGACCCTCCTGCTCCTCCCTCGCCCTTTCACGCTCCTGCTGACGATTTCTCTCTGGAGTAGATGGATCCCTGAGAAATGCAGGCATAAGCTTAGGGGAACAATCAAGCTACCACAATTCAACTTACATTTGTAAGTAGATGCAGCTGTTGTTAATTTTTCTTGGGCAAAGTCAGGGGAATTTATTAATTTCTAATTAAAATAAAATAAATAAATGTCAGATGGCTCACACCAGAGCACAGAGAAATATATACGTACCAAGGATGGGACTGAGAATTTGTTTGTTAGGCAAAGTCAAGGGAATTTATGATTTTCTATTTAAAATAAAATAAATGTCAGATGGCTCACAGCAGACCAAAGAGAAATATATATGTACCAAGGAAGGGACGGGGAAATTGTTTGATGAAAATATCCAAGTCTTCTTCGGCTATCCAACTGGAATAATTCCAGTAAAAGGTCTTGGTCCTGGTCCTGGTCCTGGGGAGATGTCTTCTTCAGCCACCAGTAGTGCAAGTCAACACTAAGAGAACTGCAATGCAATTGTGGCTCCCTCTAAGGCAGCCTGGGATGACTACCTGGCTCCTTAGCAGAGAAAAAGCTGCCCCACTGAAGAGGTCAACCCCAATAGTTCACTGCAGAGATCTCCCTGGGAAGAGATCTTTTGTGTTCTACACTATAATCTTTTGTGTTCTACACTATATAGGCTATCTATTAATTCACTCTCACGCAATTTTATTCTATCTAGTGGGCAGAGAGGAGAGGAGGGTGGTGGTGGAGTGCGCAGACGCGGCTGCGCAGCGTTCTGCCAGCGCGTTGTGCCAGCTCAGCGCAGGGTTGAGCGCTGGAGCCGGAAGATCGGCGTGAACCGCCAGGAGCTCGCGGCTGCGCCGCTCGCGCTCCAGGTTCACGCCGGTCTGCCGGGCACGTGACCGCTGCGCAGCGTTGGTGCTCGCGGCTGCGCCGCTCGCCGCTGACATAAGTTTTACGTAATATTATTTGTAAGCGCGCCCACAACCTCCCACCATGCTGCTTTCACCTATAGGAATATACGCAAGGTATATAATCCTTAGAAACCCCTTACGTGGCCTCGTAGCCCACTAGCGTTTCGCATAAGGTTCCATAAGCCCTCGGGAAGGTTACAGTACCGCATCTGCGCGTTGGCAATCGTTGCACATCCTGTGAGGGATTACACTTTCCTTCCTATTCCTATAGGTGAAAGCAGCACGGTGGGAGGTTGTGGGCGCGCTGACCAATGCTGACCAATGCTTGGTCATTAGTTTGTCAGCGGAGCGCGCGAGCGGCGCAGCCGCGAGCCAAGAACGCTGCGCAGCATGGTCACGTGACCGTTTGCATTCCAAATTAGGTCAGCGGCGAGCGGCGCAGCCGTGAGAGAACGCTGCGCAGTGGTCACGTGACCCGTTCGCGACTAGAGCGCGCATACGCGAGTGTGGTCCGTGCACGACACGCGCGCACGGTATAAAGGCCGAACGGTAAGGACATAACACCAAGAACCTGCCCAACCGGCGATTCCTCTGTCTGCTGTCTGCTATGTGCTCTGTCTGCTCTGTGCTCTGTGCTGTCTGCTCTGTGCTCTGTCCGCTGTCTGCTCTGTGCTCTGTCTGCTCTGGGTGCTGTCTGCTGTCTGCTCTGTCTGCTGTCTCCTCTTTTAGCTGGCTGGCTGTCTATGGCTTTGGTTGGCTGACTATCTATTGGTAAGTAATATCTCTTTTTTAATGCATTCCAATGTATTTTATTTGATTTGTGTTTGTAATTTTATTGGTTCCTTTTTTTTTATCATATTGTATTCACATTTGCTTTATATTTTTGTTATTTTTTTCGAAAATAGATTTAAATAAAATCCCAAGACTGCTGAAAAAAATGTATTTTGATATATATATTTTTCAGGTTTTTTTTCGAAAATAGGCATCAATAAGTTTCTTCTAAAATTAATGGCAATATGTTCTGCTTTTAAATGTGGTTTGTTTTGTTGTTTTATTTACTGTAAAGCTGCCAGGCACTCCTTCTCTGGCTATACTGGTGGCTGGCTTACTATGGCTTTGGCTGGGCTCTGGGTTTCTCTGTCAGTCTCTGGGCTTCTCTGGCTTTGGCTGGGCATTAATAACAACTTCTGCTTCAATGTACTGTACTTTGTTGACATTTTTTCGCAGATAGATGTCAATAAATTATCCTGACTTTATGAAAATTGACAACAGTTGGAGCTTAAATGTACAGTGCATTTTTTTGACATTTTTCAAAAAATACATAATCTTGACTTTGCTAAAATTAATAACAACTTCAGCTTAAACGTACTGGACATTTGTTTTGAGATAATCCTGACTTTGTTAAAACTAATGACAGCAGCTGCTTAAATATGGCTTCCTTTACTATTTTATTTATGTCTGTATATGTCACAAAATAGATATTGATACATGTCCCTGAGTTTGCGAAAAGTAAATGATAAGTAACAGCCTCTGCTTGCTTCACTTTGAGGCCCTTGGGATATGCTACACATGCCATTGGGACATGCTACACACACTATGCATGGGGACACGCACGCTATGCATGGAGACACATATGTTATGCATGGAGACATGTATGTTAGGCATGAAGACATGCATGTTAGGTGTGGAGACATGCACGTTAGGCGTGGAGACATGCATGTTGTGCATGGGGACAAGCATGCTATGCATGGGCACACACACACTATGTATGGGAATGTGCACACTATATGGTGGGATACACTATGCTTGGGGACATACTATGCTTGGGGACAGACACACTATGATTGGGGGACACAGTACAAACAAGAGACACACTACGCACACTATGCATGGGGAAAAACAAGGGACATTCTATACGTGCTATCCTTGGGGGACATGTTATGCATGGGGACACACTGTGCACACTATACTTGAGGGAGAGGCTACACACACTATGTGTAGGGAGATGCTACACATGTGGACATGCTATGCATGGGGGACACACATGCTATAATTTAGGGACATGCTACACACAAAATACTTGAGGGATATGTTATGCATGTGGGACATGCCACACACGCTGTACTTGGTGACATGCTGCATGTGGGGACACACTATGCTTGGGGGATGGGACACACAGGCTATGCATGGGCACACGCACACTATGCATGGGGATGTGCACACTATATGTGGGGACACACTATGCTTGGGGGACACGGTACAAACAAGGGACACACTACAGGGGAAAACACTACAAACAAGGGACATTCTACACATGCTATACTTGGGGGACACGCTACAAACAAAGGACATGCTATGCACACTATACTTGGGGGACATGTTATGCATTGGGGACACACTTTGCACACTATATTTGAGGGAGATGCTACACACTACATGTAGGGACATGCTACACATGTGGACATGCTATGCATGGGGGACACACATGCTATAATTTATGGACACACTATGTTTGGGGACATGCTACAAACCAGGGACATGCTATGCATGTGGGACACACCATGCACACTGTACTTGGTGACATGCTACATGTGGAGACACACTATGCATGGAGGACATGCTACGCATACTATACTTGGGGACATGTTATGTGTGCATGTTACAAACCAGGGACACAATAAGCATGCTATATTCAAGGCTATGCACACTATACTTGGGCACATGCAGACATGCGTAGAGACATTACCTATCTTGATGTGTTACTTATAGCTACTTTCAATTGCAATGAGATGTGTTTTACTTATCCCAAGTTTGATTTACCCAATGCGTTTGACCTACACCCCCGTGTGAAGCATGGGTATCCACCTAGAGGTAAGGGGTCAAGAATCGAGTTAAGTTGGATATCAGAAATCGAGTTGGAAGGCAGAGGTCAGAGAGACAGAGGCCTTGCAAGTACTTGCTGTGGTAAGAATAGGAAACAGTGCAAAGGGAGTCACATATCAAAGTCAATTATCTGATTGCAGAATAGAGGCACACATGACTGGGTTTTATACAAAGAGCTGAGACAACATGTCAGAAGGTAGAGGTAAGCAATTCCAGTGCAAGCAAAAGTAACTAGGATAAATGGAGTAAGTAACTAATACGGAACAAGAGGAACTACAAGGGGGTGCCGGGTGGAACTAAGAACAATCAATAGGCAAAAGAACAAGGGGAATGTGGGTCTAATTGATTGTTACATATTGGAATTCCCAGAGGTCAGAACTGGAAAGGACAACGGCTTCAACTTATGTGTTGTGCCCCTGATGAACTACCATCCTAAGTATTTCGGGATTGACTTGCGGATATCGGAGAAGGCAGAAGTCGGGAACAGAGTACTGAGAGTCGAGGTTCGAGGGTCGGAGAACAAAGGTCGGAAGAGGTGGAGGACAGAGGGTCGAGAGCGGAAGGAGACAAGACTAGCAAAACTCGCTGTGCTAAGAACAGGAGACAGTGTGAAGGGAATCACGTATCGAAGTTGATTATCTGATTGCAGGAACGGAGACATACATGAGGGGGTTTTATACAAAGAGCTGAAGCAACAGGTAATGGTATGGTACTAAGCAAATTCTGGAGAGTGCAGGAATCGGATAGACATACGGGGCAAGTAACTAATGCGGAACAATGGGATGACAAGGGGGTGGCAGGGTAGGGTAAGTACAATGGCAAAGAACAAGGCGAGTAAGTACAATAGGCCTCGGAAGAAACGGAATTACGGAAATGGTATCTTGCTGTGTTCAGGGTGGAGTATGGGGGCCGGTATCTGGAGGTGGCCAGGGGTACTGAAATCACAAGGGTCGAGGTAGAGGGTTGCAGATGGTGCGGATGTTATGGAATAGAGTCGGAGGTGGTGCGGAGGCGGTGCAGAGGTGGTGCAGAGGCGGTGCAGAGGTGGTGCGGAGGATATGCGGATATGGCGGAGATGGTTGAGCGGAACAGTCGTAACATTGATTGTGGAACAAATGGATCTCCTGATGCTCCGGACTTGCTATGCTAAGGGTCAAGTAGGGAAGGCTGGTGAATAGAGTCAAAAGGGGAAGTATGTGAATAGTAAAGAACAAGGGGATGAAAAGGTCAAAGTGTGGACGTTGCGGAATTGAGCCAGAGGAGGCATGGAGGTACCAGAGTTGGTCAAGCAGCATGGTCATAACATTACCTGCCTTGATGTGTTACTTAGAGCTACTTTCAATCAATAAGATGAGTTTTACTTATCTGAAAGAAGTTTTCTTATCCGAATATGTTTGACTTATCCCAAGTTTTATTTACCCAAGGCGTTTGACCTTGCTGATGCGTTTGACCTTACCGAGGCGTTTGACTTGCACCCCCGCGCGAAGCGCGGGTATCCACCTAGTCTAAGAGTGAAACGCGCTCAGTGGGTTGTGGGTGCTGCTGACCAATGCTTGGTCATTAGTTTGTCAGCGGAGCGCGCGAGCGGCGCAGCCGCGAGCCCCTGGGCCCTACCGGCGGTTTGCACCACTCTGCCGGCTCCAGCGCTGCGCAGCGTTCTGGAGCGTGCGAGCGGCGCAGCCGCGAGCGGTTTACGCCGGTCTGCCGGCTCAGGCGCTCAAAGCAGCGCTGCGCTGGCAGATCGCTGCGCAGCCAGCCGCTTTGCGCACTCCACCACCACCCTCCTCTCCTCTCCTCTCTGCCCACTACTAGATAGAATAAAATTGCGTGAGACTGAATTAATAGATAGCCTATATAGTGTAGTACACAAAAGATCTCTTCCCAGGGAGGTCTCTGCAGTGAACTATTGGGGTTGACCCCTTCATTGGGGCAGCTTTTTCTCTGCTACGGAGCCAGGTAGTCATCCCAGGCTGCCTTAGAGGGAGCCACAATTGCATTGCAGTTCTTTCAGTGTTGACTTGCACTACTGGTGGCTGAAGAAGACATCTCCCCAGGACCAGGACCAGGACCAGGACCTTTTACTGGAAGAATTATTCCAGTTGGATAGCCGAAGAAGACTTGGATATTTTCATCAAAAAAATTCCCCATCCCTTCCTTGGTACATATATTTCTCTGTGGTCTGGTGTGAGCCATCTGACAGTTTTTTTTTTCTTTTAAATAGAAATTATTAAATTCCCTTGACTTTGCCTAACAAACAGACTCCCCATCCCTTCCTTGGTATGTATGTATTTCTCTGTGGTCTGGTGTGAGCCATCTGACATTTATTTAATTAGAAATTAATAAATTCCCCTGACTTTGCCCAAGAAAAATTAACAACAACAGCATCTGCTTGCAAATGTAAGTTGAAGTGGGGTAGCTTGATTGTTCCTCTAAGCTTATGCCTGCATTTCTCAGGGATCCTTCTACTCCAGAGAGAAATCGTCAGCAGGAGCGTGAAAGGGCGAGGGAGGAGCAGGAGGGTCGTATGACGTCGCCTACTGATCGGAGAGCGCGTGCCCTTGCTGTGGCTGCTGCCAGAGCTCGGAACCAGCCACCCCCTCCACCACCTCCTTTTGCCATCCCTCACCCTCCTCCTAGAAGCAATGCGGCTGATCCTTTTCAACAACCTGCTGCAGGGCCATTACGTCCTCCTGATCCCAGTCCTGGACAGCAGGTGGCAGCCCTTCGTGCTCAGTTAGCAGCAATCCCAGCAGCACAGCCCGTGAGAAGATACAGGCAGGCGCCTATACAGCCACCTCCCAATCTTCCTGTGGTTGGTTCTGCAGGAATTGCACAGTTGCGTGCTCAGGCTGCTGAGCAGTCTGCTATATTGCAGCAATTGGGAAGAGGTAGACAGGCAGCTAATCCTCCTGTAGTAGGTTCTGCAGGAGTGGCAGCATTGCGTGCTCAGGCCAATGCAATAAGACCAATGCCTCTGCTACTCCCTGCACTTCTGCGGCCTCTTCAGCAACTCCCTGCACCTCCTCAGCCTCCTCGGCCACTCCCTGCACCTCCTCAGCCTCCTCTGCCACTCCCTGCACCTCCACAGCCTCTTCTGCCACACCCTGCACCTCCTCAGCCTCCTCTGCCACTCCCTGCACCTCCACAGCCTCTTCTGCCACACCCTGTACCTCGGCAGCGTCCTCAGCGACTTCCTCCTTTTATTCCACTCGGTCGCTCTAGAATAATCGAGGCAGATGTGCTGCATCATGATCTGGGTCCCATGGTTGTTCCCTGCCCTGACTGTGGAGCATTACACTGGATGGCAGAATGCCTGCAGAGATCCTCAAATCGGCGGCCCAGATTTGGTGATTGCTGTATGGAAGGAAAGGTGCAGCTTCCAGAGCTGCCAGTGCTCCCTCAGCCATTGAGACGGCTCTTAGAGGGCCAGGACCCTGAGGCCAAACAGTTTCGCCAGAACATCAGGCAGTACAATGCTGCATTTGCATTCACTTCCTTGGGAGCCGAGTTTGATCTAGATTTGCTTCGGGAGGGTCGTGGTCCATATGTCCTCAAGCTGCAGGGCGAACTGTATCATATTCATGGCTCTCTCATCCCTAACCCTGGGAGGCGGATACAGTATGCCCAACTTTATATATATGATCCAGCATTGGCTTTGGCACAGAGGAACACCCGTAACCCAGGTCTGTCTCCAACTATCATGGGAGACTTGCAGGAAATGCTCCTCTTATGCAATCCTCATGTTCCCATATATAGACAAGCGGCCGAGAGGCTCAGAGCTCAGGGACAGAATGGTGAGATCCGGGCTAGGCTCACGTACAGGGAACACAGGGATCCTAGGAGGTATAATATCCCTACTGCGGATGAGATTGCGGTGGTTCTTCCTGGAGATGGCATCATCCCTGAACCTAGGGATATTATTGTCCAGCTCAAAGGTGGACGTTTTAAAAGGGTATCCGATATGAATCCAAACTATGCCTCTCTTCACTATGTCTTGCTCTTTCCCAGGGGAGAGTTGGGGTGGCAACCTGGTATTCGCTATCGCCAATTACCAGACGGGCGTGAGCGAAGTGGGCGCGTCACCCAAATTCAGTTCCATTCCTATCGTCTCTTCCAGAGAACAGAAGAACCTACAACACTCCTGCGCGCTGGCAAATTATTCCAGCAGTACATTGTAGACTCTTGGGCCGCTGCAGAGCAAAGCAGGCTGTGGTGGATCAGGACAAATCAACACACTCTCCGTGCTGAGATGTATAACCAGATGATGGATGCCTTTCATCGCAATGACAATGACAGAGATCCAAACAACTTGGGCGCAAGATCCATTCTGCCTGCCACATTTCAGGGGGGGACACGGGACATGCAGGAAAACCTGCAGAACTCTCTGGCCATTTCAAGGAAGCATGGTGTGGCCGATCTCTTTATTACCATGACTGCCAATCCCAACTGGCAGGAGGTATTGGATGCATTGTTGCCTGGACAAACTCCTCAGGACAGGCCTGACCTGGTGTCGCGGGTGTTCCAGCTCAAAAAGAAATACCTCATTGACTTGATCGTCAAGGAAAAGATTTTTGGGGAAACCGTCGCTCGCGTCCACACCATTGAATTCTAGAAAAGGGGACTCCCACACATGCATATTCTTATCTGGTTTGCAAGAGATTCCAAGATCAGGCATCCACATGAGGTGGATTCAATGATTTCGGCAGAGTTCCCTGATCCAGAGACTCATCCTGTCCTCTACCGGTTGGTCTGTGAGCTGATGACACATGGTCCCTGTGGACAAATGAAACCAAACGCACCCTGCATGGAAAATGGCAAGTGCAAGAAAAACTTCCCAAAGCCATTCTGTGAGGAAACCAGTCTGAATGAGGATGGATATCCAAAATATCGTCGTCGCAATGATGGAAGGCTGCACAATGTCAGAGGTGACATGCTGGACAACAGATGGGTTGTGCCATACTCTGCCCTGCTCTTGCTCAAATTCTGGTGTCACATCAACCCTGAACTCACCATCAATGTGAGGTGTATCAAGTATATCCACAAGTATCTCTACAAGGGCCATGATCGGACCACCATGGAGTTTGGTCGCACCCAGGATGAAATTAAGCAGTACCTGGACGCTCGCTATGTCAGTGCTCATGAGGCCTGTTGGAGGTTGCTGGAGCGGGAAATCCACACCCAGGTGCCTGCAGTCATGGCACTGCCAGTCCATGAAAAGGACCACCACACAATCATCTTTGATCCCAACCAGGATGTGGACAACATCCTGGAAAGGGCTGAGGCAAAAAAGACACCGCTCATGGCTTACTTTGAGGCCAATGATATCTACCCTGAAGCACGTGATCTGCTCTATGTGGAGTTTCCTGAGCATTTTACCTGGCACTCACAGGACAAGGTATGGACACCACGCCAAGGAGGTTATAGCATCGGTCGCCTTCACTTTGCAAACCCTAGATCAGGAGAGAGATTTTTTGTGCGCACTCTCCTCACAGTGGTCAAGGGGGCTAGATCCTTTGAGGAGCTTAGGTCGGTGGATGGCATACAATATGCTACTTACAAGGAGGCCTGTCGTGCAAGGGGACTTCTGGATGATGATCAGGAGTTGAGGTTGTGTCTCCAGGAAGCCAGTGGCATGAAAACAGGTGCTCAGCTCAGACATCTCTTTGCCACCATCCTTGGCCATTGCAATCCATCGGGTCCCGGCAGACTATGGGATGGCTTCAGGGAGCACATATGTGATGATCTCAGACATCAGCTCCAAATCAGACATGGCATGCAGGATCCACAGGACGATCAGGTTTATGATTTTGGCCTCTTTCTCTTGGAAAAAATCCTCCAGCAGGGTGGAATGTCCTTGAGCAGCTTTGATGATATGCCTCGGGTGGCAGGCGAGTGGGAGGCCCTCATTGGAAACAGGTTCATAGCTGAGCAAAGGGACTATGATGCTGTTGAAGAGAGGGAAAAGGCTGATGAGGAGGTTCCTAAGCTGAATGAGGGGCAAAGGTCGGCGCATGATCAGATATTACGGTCGGCACTGACCAGAGATGCTCATGGGAAACCTGATGGACAAATGTTTTTTGTCACTGGCTCAGGTGGTGCTGGGAAATCATTCACATGGAACACTCTAATCCACTCCTGTAGAGCGGAGAGCCTCATTGTGATTGCAGTAGCCTCATCTGCAATGGCTGCACTTATCCTCACTAAGGGTACAACCTCTCATAGCATGCTTGGAATTCCCATTCCTGTCCATGAGCGCTCTTTCTCCTCCATCAAAAAGAACTCTGACAAGGCTGACATGCTGAGACAGGCCAGTCTCCTCATCTGGGATGAGGCTGCAATGCAGCATCGCCATGCCATAGAGGCCATTGACAGGACACTGAGGGATTTCCTTGACCAGCCTGATAGACCCTTTGGTGGCATCACAGTCGCCTTTGGAGGTGACTTTCAGCAGACTCTGCCAATTGTCCCTAAAGGCTCCAAGGAGGATATCGTGGGAGCTACCCTTCAGAAGTCATATCTGTGGCCAAAGATCAATGTCCTCCATCTGACAGAGAACATACGGGTGAGAAACGACCCTGACAGAGCCAGGTTGCCGCAGAATGTGGGCCAGGGAAAGGATCTCCCACTAGATCATACGTTCTCACTGCCTCCTCACATGGTGTGTGGCCCTGGAATTGAAGATCTGATCCAGGAAATATACCCTGGCATTGGCAATCATGTCCCTGCCCAGGACAATTACTTTTTGGAGCGTGCCATCCTCTGTGCCAGAAACACTGAGGTCAATGAGATCAATTCCATGGTGTTTAGGGAGTTTCCAGGTGATGCTCAGGTCTTGCACTGCGCAAATTCCATTGAAGAATCCGATGATGCAGATCGGTATCCTGTGGAGTATCTGAATTCCATAGAGATGGGCTGTCTTCCTCCTGCTCGCTTGGAAGTCAAGCCTGGAGTGCCTCTGATGCTGTTGCGCAATTTGGATCAGAAGCAAGGACTATGCAATGGGACAAGGTTGCGGTTGGTGAGGATAAGCATTAGAGTGTTGGAGGTCAGGATCATCTCAGGTCCATGTGCAGGCAATATTGCTTTCATCCCCAGGATCATCATTAAGCCATCAGAGGGAGAGTTGCCTTTTGTGCTGCAAAGGAGGCAGTTTCCAGTGCATTTGGCATTTGCAATGACTATCAACAAGTCTCAGGGACAGTCTTTGGGTACGGTTGGGCTGGACCTGAGATATCCAGTGTTTGGACATGGTCAGTTGTATGTTGGTGTATCAAGAGGGACCAACTGGAACAGAGTCAAGGTCTTGCTTGAGGAGGGTTTGGACACAACCAACATTGTATATAAAGATGTATTACTTAGAGCTCCTTGATTTTTTTATATCCACTTCTCTTGATATGGTTTATGTGTGTTACTTGATTTTACTTGATGCAAATTGGTTACTTTTATTTTCCCCAATGCACTTGACCTTACCGATGCGTTTGACCTACACCCCCGCGCGAAGCGCGGGTACCCACCTAGTTCCTATAGGTGAAAGCAGCACGGTGGGAGGTTGTGGGCGCGCTGACCAATGCTGACCAATGCTTGGTCATTAGTTTGTCAGCGGAGTGCGTGAGCGGCGCAGCCGCGAGCCCCCGGCCCTATAACCGGTTCACGCCGGTCTGCCGGTTCCAGCGCTCGAAGCTGCACGCTGGCAGCTGCGCAGCAGCGTTTCGCGGTCATGTGACCGGTTCACGCCGAATGCGTCCATATGCGAGGCTGGTCCGTGCACGACCCTTCGCGCGGTATAAATACCAGGAACACTGCGTTGCCCTTCACACCACTCGCTGGTGTCTCTGGCTTTGGCTATACTGGGCTGTCATTCTTTCGCTGGGCTGTCTATTTCTTTAGCTGGGCTGCCAATTTCTTTAGCCCGGCCACCTATTTCTTTAGCTGTGCTGTCTACTTCTTTAGCTGCGCTGTCTGTTTCTGTAGCTGCGCTGTCTGTTTCTGTAGCTGCGCTGTCTATTTCTTTAGCTGGGCTGCCAATTTCTTTAGCTAGGCCGCCTATTTCTTTAGCTGCGCTGTCTGTGTCTTGAGCTGTGCTGTCTGTTTCTTTAGCTGCACTATCAATGTCTTTAGCTGCGCTGTCTGTTTCTTCAGCTGTGCTGTCTTATTTCTTGAGCTGGCTGTCTATTGGCTTCACTGGCTTTGTATTGGTAGGTCATCATTTTTTTTTTTATCCCACTGAAATGTATTTTAAATTTTTTATTTGGAATTTTATTATTTTTCACTTTATAATTTTGTGAAATTTTTCTAAAATAGATTTAAATAATCCCAAGACTTTGCTGAAAGAAATGTATTTTAATATAGATATTTTTCAGGTTTTTTTTGAAAATAGAAGTTTCTTCTAAAATTAATGACAATAAGTTCTGCTTTTAAATGTGGTTTGTTTTGTTGTTTTATTTACTGTAAAGCCCCTATACTGGTGGCTGGCTTACTATGGCTTTGGCTGGGCTCTGGGTTTCTCTGTCAGTCTCTGGGCTTCTCTGGCTTTGGCTGGGCATTAATAACAGCTTCTGCTTCAATGTACTGTACTTTTTTGACATTTTTTCGCAGATAGATGTCAATAAATTATCCTGACTTTGTGAAAATTGTCAGCTTAAATGTACAGTGCATTTTTTTGACATTTTTCGAAAAATAGATAATCTTGACTCTGCTAAAATTAATAACAACTTCAGCTTAAATGTACTGGACATTTTTTTTGACATTTTTCAAAAAATAGATAATCCTGGCTTTGCTAAAATTAATGACAGCAGCTGCTTAAATATAGCTTCCTTTACTATTTTATTTATGTCTGTATATGTCACAAAATAGATATTGATACATGTCCCTGAGTTTGCGAAAAGTTAATGATAAGTAACAGCCTCTGCTTGCTTCACTTTGAAGCCCTTGGGGATATGCTACACATGCCATTGGGACATGCTATGCATGGGGACATGCATGTTATGCATGGGGACACGCATGTTATGCATGGAGACACGCATGTTATGCATGGGGACAAGCATGTTATGAGTGGAGACATGCATGTTATGCATGGGGACAAGCATGCTATGCATAGGGACACACAGGCTATGCATGGGGATGTGCACACTATATGTGGGGACACACTATGCTTGGCAGACATGGTACGAACAAGGGACACACTACAGGGGAAAACACTACAAACAAGGGACATTCTACACATGCTATACTTGGGGGACACGCTACAAACAAAGGTCATGCTATGCATTGGGGACACACTTTGCACACTATATTTGAGGGAGATGCTACACACACTACATGTAGGGACATGCTACACATGTGGACACGCTATGCATGGGGGACACACATGCTATAATTTATGGACACGTGTTTGGGGACATGCTACAAACCAGGGACATGCTATGCATGTGGGACATGCCATGCACACTGTACTTGGGGACATGCTACATGTGGAGGCACACTATGCATGGAGGACATGCTACGCACACTATACTTGGGGACATGTTATGTGTGGGGTCACGTTACAAACCAGGGACACAATAAGCATGCTATATTCGAGGCTATGCATGGAGGACATGCTATGCACGCTATACTTGGGCACATGCAGACATGTGTAGAGACATTACCTATCTTGATGTGTTACTTATAGCTACTTTCAATTGCAATGAGATGTGTTTTACTTATCCCAAGTTTGATTTACCCAATGCGTTTGACCTTGCTGATGCATTTGACCTTACCGAGGCGTTTGACCTACACCCCCGTGTGAAGCATGGGTATCCACCTAGAGGTAAGGGTTCAAGAATTGAGTTAAGTTGGATATCAGAAATCAAGTTGGAAGGCAGAGGTCAGAGAGACAGAGGCCTTGCAAGTACTTGCTATGCTAAGACAGGAAACAGTGCAAAGGGAGACACATATCAAAGTCAATTATCTGATTGCAGAACAGAGGCACACATGACTGGGTTTTATACAAAGAGCTGAGACAACATGTCAGAAGGTAGAGGTAAGCAATTCCAGTGCAAACAAAAGTAACTAGGATAAATGGAGTAAGTAACTAATACGGAACAAGAGGAACTACAAGGGGGTGCCGGGTAGAACTAAGAACAATCAATAGGCAAAAGAACAAGGGGAATGTGGGTCTAATTGATAGTGGAACAAATGGATCTCCTGATGCTCTGGACTTGCTATGCTAAGGGTCAAGTAGGGAAGGCCGGTGAATAGAGTCAAAAGGGGATGTATGTGAATAGTAAAGAACAAGGGGATCAAAAGGTCAAAGTGTGGACGTTGCGGAATGGAGCCAGAGGAGGCATGGAGGTACCAGAGTTGGTCGAGCAGCATGGTCATAACATTACCTACCTTCAATCAATAAGATGTGTTTTACTTATCTGAATGAAATTTTCTTATCCGAATGTGTTTGACTTATCCCAAGTTTGATTTACCCAAGGCGTTTGACCTTGCTGGTGCGTTTGACCTTACCGAGGCATTTGACTTGCACCCCCGCGCGAAGCGCGGGTATCCACCTAGTCTAAGAGTTAAACGTGCTCAGTGGGTTGTGGGCGCTGCTGACCAATGCTTGGTCACCAGTTTGTCAGCGGAGCGCGCGAGCGGCGCAGCCGCGAGCCCCTGGCCCTATCACCGGTTTACGCCGGTCTGCCGGCTCCAGGGCTCTCTCTTTAGGTCAGCGGCGAGCGGCGCAGCCGTGAGCATGAACGCTGGTCAGCGGTCACGTGACCCGTTCGCGACAGCGTATGAGCATGGTCCGTGCACGACGCGCGCGCGGTATAAAGGCCGCACGGTAAGGAGGGAACGCTAGGAACCTGCCCCACCGGCGATTCCTCTGTCCGCTGTCTGCTCTGTGCTCTGTCTGCTCTGTGCTCTGTCTGCTCTGTGCTCTGTCTGCTCTGTGCTCTGTGCTCTGTCCGCTGTCTGCTCTGTGCTCTGTCTGCTGTCTCCTCCTTTAGCTGGCTGCCTGTCTATTGCTTGGCTGGCCCTCTATTGGTAGGTAATATGTTTTTTTTTATGCATTGCCATGTATTTTATTTTATTTGTAGTGGTAATTTTATTGTTTTTTTTTTCATCATAGTATTGTCACATGTGCATTATATTTTTATGATTTTTTTCGAAAATAGTTTTAAATAACATCCAAAGACTGCTGAAAAAAATGTATTTTAATATCAATATTTTTCAGGGTTTTTTCGAAAATTGACATCAATAAGTTTCCTCTAAAATCAATGACAATAGATTCTGCTTTTAAATGTGGTTTGTTTTATTGTTTTATTTACTGTAAAGCTGCTTACCAGGCACTCCTCTCTGGCTATACTGGTGGCTGGCTTACTATGGCTTTGGCTGGGCTCTGGGTTTGTCTGTCAGTCTCTGGGCTTCTCTGGCTTTGGCTGGGCATTAATAACAGCTTCTGCTTCAATGTACTGTACTTTTTTGACATTTTTTCGCAGATATATGTCAATAAATTATCCTGACTTTATGCAAATTGACGCTCCAGCTTAAATGTACAGTGCATTTTTTTGACAGATTTCGAAAAATAGATAATCCTAACTTTGCTAAAATTAATAACAGCTTCAGCTTACATGTACTGGACAGTTTTTTGACACGAAAAATAGATAATCCTATAATCCTGACTTTGCTAAAATTAATGAGCAGCTGCTTAAATATGGTTTCCTTTACTATTTTATTTATGTCTGTAAAATAGATATTGATACATGTCCCTGAGTTTGCTAAAAGTTAATGATAAGTAAAAGCCTCTGCTTGCAATTATATCTCTAATATTCATTGTAAACCCTCTGTCATTTACTTATTTTGCTTGCATATACAATAATTTCACTTTGAGGCCCTTTGTCAGGGGACACCCTGTTTTCCATTTCCAGTTCCGACTCCATTTCCGACTCCGCTTCCGATTCCGATTCCATCTCCGCCTCCGCTCTCGGAAATGATTCCGCTTCTGGGAGAACTTCCACCAGTTCTGTTCGCCTTCCCAGTTCCACTCCAATTTCCGAGTTCCACCCTCGGAACAGTGTCGGAAATCAAGCGACTCGCGTAATAGGTGACATCAAGGGTCGATCAAGGGTCAGGGAGGTGCAGGGTTGATGGCGGGTGCCAAGTGTTGTCCCTGGCTGCGCAGCGTAGTATAATACGGGCTCGCTGACATTGGGGGTCCTTAGACTTTTCTCTTTGGATTTCCCCTTGTCAGGTGAGAATCCCCTCTCTTGTATGCTCTGTTCATTTATACAGACTTTGGATTTCCCCTTGTCAGTTGTGTGGTAGTGTGATCTCCACAACTAGCCAGGGTTGCCCTTACACCCTTGGGGATATGCTACACTTGGGGGATGCATGTTATTCATGGGGCACTACGCATGGGGGACAAGCTATACTCGGAGGACAAACAAGGGACATGCTACACACACTATACTTGAGGGATATGCTATGCACACTATACTTGGGGACACACTACATGTGAGGACATGCCATGTGTGAGGACACGCCTTACATATCCTTTAAATTTTTCGATATTTTTTCACAAATAGACATCAATAAATAAAACTTGCTAACCTCAATAACACTTAAATATCCTGTACATTTTTTTGACATTTTTTCGAAATGGATCTCAGTAACTTCTTTGCTCAAGTTAATAACAACTTCTGTTTTAATGTAGTGTGTTTTTTTTTATCTTTTTTTGAAAAATAAATATAGATATCAATGAATTATCCTGACTTTGCTAAAATTAATACCAGCTTCAGGTTACATGTACTGTACATTTTTTGACATTTTTTTAAAAGGTAGATATCAATAAATTATCCAGGCTTTGCTAAAATTAATGACAACAGCTGCTTAAATGTGGTTTCTTTTGCTATTTTATTTATGTCTATATATGTCACAAAATAGATACTGATACATGTCCCTGATATGTGTGAGGACATGTTACGTGTGAGGACATGTTACGTGTGAGGACACGCTACCTGTGGGGACACATTACATGTGAGGACACATTATGTGTGAGGACACGCTACCTGTGAGGACACGTTATGTGTGTGGACACGCTACCTGTAAGGACACGTTATGTGTGGAGACACGCTACCTGTGAGGACACACTACCTGTGAGGACATGTTACGTTTGGGGACACACTACCTGTGAGGACACATTACGTGTGGGGACATGCTACCTGTGAGGACACGCTACCTGTGAGGACACGTTATGTGTGAGGACATGCTATCCAACTGCACTTTGGGTCTTCCCCCATTTCTGATTTTGGTATTGTTTCTGGTTCTGTGAGAGTGTCGCCATCGGAGGATCAGCTGGCATATCCATATAACCACATTGTCAAAATTCAGGATCCCCAAGATCACTATTGGATCTATTTCACAATGCACAAGCTTTGAAACCTGTGGATTATGACAATAGGCGCAATCTTATAATCTCTGATGATTCAGTCAAGACCATTACCACTTTCATGTCTAGAGTCACTGGGAGGGCCAGCCCAGAGGTCGAGAGAGAGCTCTGCATGTTCGGCTGTTCCTTGGGTGCATACATGATTCATGATACTATATGAACAGGGATATATTTTGCATGATCCTATTTACCCCAATGCACTTGACCTTACTGATTCACTTGACCTTACTGATGCATTTGACCTTACCAAGGCGCTTGACCTACACCCCCGCGCGAAGCGCGGGTACCCACCTAGTTACACTATATGAAAGCGCCTAGGTGGGAGGTTGTGGGCGTGCTGACCAATGCTGACCAATGCTTGGTCATTAGTTTGTCAGCGGAGCGCGCGAGCGGCGCAGCCGCGAGCCAAGAACGCTGCGCAGCATGGTCACGTGACCGTTTGCGTTCCAAATTAGGTCAGCGGCGAGCGGCGCAGCCGCGAGAGAATGCTGCGCAGTGGTCACGTGACCCATTCGCGACCAGAGCGCGCATACGCAAGTGTGGTCCGTGCACGACACGCGCACACGGTATAAAGGCCGAACGGTAAGGACATAACGCCAGGAACCTGCCCAACCGGCGATTCCTCTGTCTGCTGTCCGCTATGTGCTCTGTGCCCTGTGCTCTGTGCTCTGCGCTGTCTGCTCTGTCCGCTCTCAGCTCTGTGCTCTGTCTGATCTGGGTGCTGTCTGCTGTCAGCTCTGTCTGCTGTCTCCTCCTTTAGCTGGCTGGCTGTCTATGGCTTTGGTTGGCTGACTATCTATTGGCTTGGCTGGCTATCTATTGGTAAGTAATATCTCTTTTTTAATGCATTCCAATGTATTTTATTTTATTTGTGTTTATAATTTTATTGGTTCCTTTTTTTTTATCATATTGCATTCACATGTGCTTTATATTTTTGTGATTTTTTTCGAAAATAGATTTAAATAAAATCCAAAGACTGCTGAAAAAAAAGTATTTTAATATCAATATTTTTCAGGTTTTTTTCGAAAATAGACATCAATAAGTTCCCTCTAAAATTAATGAGATTCTGCTTTTAAATGTGGTTTGTTTTATTGGTTTATTTACTGTAAAGCCACTCACCAGCCACTCCTCTCTGGCTATACTGGTGGCTTACTATGGCTTTGGCTGGGCTCTGGGTTTCTCTGTCAGTCTCTGGGCTTCTCTGGCTTTGGCTGGGCATTAATAACAGCTTCTGCTTCAATGTACTGTGCTTTTTTGACATTTTTTCGCAAATAGATATCAATAAATTATCCTGACTTTGTGAAAATTGACAACAGCTCCAGGTTAAATGTACAGTGCATTTTCTTGACATTTTTCGAAAAATAGATAATCCTAACTTTGCTAAAATTAATAACAGCTTCAGCTTACATGTACTGGACATTTTCTTGACATTTTTTCGAAAAATAGATAATCCTGACTTTGCTAAAAATTAATGACAGGAGCTGCTTAAATATAGATTCCTTGACTATTTTATTTATGTCTGTATATGTCACAAAATAGATATTGATACATGTCCCTGAGCTTGCTAAAAGTTAATAAGTAGTAACAGCCTCTGCTTGCTTCACTTTGAGGCCCTTGGGGATATGCTACACATGCCATTGGGACATGCTATGCATGCTATACTTGAGGGGCATGCTACACACACTATGCATGGGGACATGCATATGCGTGGAGACATGCATGGGATGCGACACACACGCTATGCTTGGGGACACGCATGCTATGTGTGGAGAAACTCATGGTATGCATGGAGACACTCATGTTATGCGTGGGGACACGCACACTATGCTTGGGGACACGCACGCTATGCATGGAGACATGCATGTTATGCGTGGGGACACGCACGCTATGCATGGAGACATGCATGTTATGCGTGGGGACATCCACGCTATGCTTGGGGACACGCACACTATGCTTGGGGACACCCATGTTATGCGTGGAGACACACACACTATACTTGGGGACACTCATGTTATGCGTGGAGACATGCATGTTATGCATGGGGACACACATGCTATGCATGGGGATGTGCACACTATATGTGGGGACACACTATGCTTGGGGGACATGGTACAAACAAGGGACACACTACAGGGGAAAACACTACAAACAAGGGACATTCTACACAAGCTATACTTGGGGGACACGCTACACACACTACATGTAGGGACATGCTACACATGTGGACACGCTATGCATGGGGGACACACATGCTATAATTTAGGGACACGCTATGTTTGGGCACATGCTACAAACCAGGGACATGCTACACACAGAATACTTGAGGGACATGTTATGCATGTGGGACATGCCATGCACACTGTACTGCATGTGGGGACACACTACATATGGAGACATGCTACATGTGGAGACACACTACGCACACTATGCTTTGGGACACACTACGTGTGGGGACATGCCACATGTGAGGATGCAATACGTGTGAGGACAGATAAAGTGTGATGACACACTACAGGCAAGGACACACTACATGTGAGGTAGGGGACATGAGACATGGGAGAAATGTGTAGAGTCATTACCTGTTATGTATCAGGTTTGGATCTAAAAGGACTGCAGCTCCAACTTATATGTTGCACCCCCAACTATCATCCTAAGTATTTTGGAGATCTGAGATTGGAAGTTGGAAGAGGTTGAGTATTGTAACTGAAGTAGTAAGGGTTCAAGAATTGAGTTAAGTTGGATATGAGAAATCAAGTTGGAAGACGGAGGTCAGAGAGACAGAGGCCTTGCAGGTCTAAGAACCGGAGACAGTGCAAAGGGAGTGACATATCAAAGTCGATTATCTGATTGCTGAACAGAGGCACACATGACTGGGTTTTATACAAAGAGCTGAGACAACATGTCAGAAGGTAGAGGTAAGCAATTCCAGTGCAAGTAACTAGAATAAAAGTACCTAATGCGAAACAAGAGGAACTACAAGGGGGTGCAGTGTAGAACTAAGAACAATAGGCAAAAGACCAAGGGTCTAATTGGTAGCGGAACAAATGGAACTCCTGATGCTCTGGACTTGCTGTGCTGAGGGTCAAGTATGGAATGCTGGTGAAAAGAGTCATTAGGGGAAATATGTGAAGAACAAGGGGATCACAAGGTTGAAGTGCAGACATTGTGGAATAGAGTCAGAGGTGCGGGGGTACCGGAGTTGGTTGAGCATGGTCATAACATTACCTACCTTGATGTGTTATTTAGAGTTACTTTCAATCAATAAGAAGGGTTTTACTTATCTGAATGAAATTGTCTTATCCGAATGTGTTTGACTTATCCCAAGTTTGATTCACCCAATGCGTTTGACCTTACCGATGCATTTGACTTGCACCCCCATGCGAAGTGTGGGTACCCACCTAGGGAATTGATAGCGGAACAAATGGAACTCCTGATGCTCCGGAATTGCTATGTTAAGGGTTAAGTAAGGAAGGCTGGTGAATAGAGTCATAAGGGGAAGTATGTGAATAGGAAAGAACAAGGAGATCAAAAGGTCGAAGTGTGGACATTGCGGAATAGAGTCAGAGGAGGTGCAGAGGTACCAGAGTTGGTCAAGCAGCATGGTCATAACATTACCTACCTCAATGTGTTACTTAGAGCTACTTTTAATCAATAAGATGCATTTTACTTATCTGAATGTGTTTGACTTATCCCAAGTTTGATTTACCCAAGGTGTTTGACTTTGCTGATGTGTTTGACCTTACCGAGGTGTTTGACTTGCACCCCCGCGCGAAGCGCGGGTATCCACCTAGTCCTATAGGTGAAAGTAGCACGGTGGGAGGTTGTGGGCGCGCTTACAAATAATATTACGTAAAGCTTATGTCAGCGGCGAGCGGCGCAGCCGCGAGCACCAACGCTGCGCAGCGGTCACGTGACCGGCAGACCGGCGTGAACCTGGAGCGCGAGCGGCGCAGCCGCGAGCTCCTGGCGGTTCATGCCGATCTTCCGGCTCCAGCGCTCAACCCTGCGCTGAGCTGGCACAACGCGCTGGCAGAACGCTGCGCAGCTGCGTCTGCGCACTCCACCACCACCCTCCTCTCCTCTCTGCCCACTAGATAGAATAAAATTGCGTGAGAGTGAATTAATAGATAGCCTATATAGTGTAGAACACAAAAGATTATAGTGTAGAACACAAAAGATCTCTTCCCAGGGAGATCTCTGCAGTGAACTATTGGGGTTGACCTCTTCAGTGGGGCAGCTTTTTCTCTGCTAAGGAGCCAGGTAGTCATCCCAGGCTGCCTTAGAGGGAGCCACAATTGCATTGCAGTTCTCTTAGTGTTGACTTGCACTACTGGTGGCTGAAGAAGACATCTCCCAGGACCAGGACCAGGACCAAGACCTTTTACTGGAATTATTCCAGTTGGATAGCCGAAGAAGACTTGGATATTTTCATCAAACAATTTCCCCGTCCCTTCCTTGGTACATATATATTTCTCTTTGGTCTGCTGTGAGCCATCTGACATTTATTTTATTTTAAATAGAAAATCATAAATTCCCTTGACTTTGCCTAACAAACAAATTCTCAGTCCCATCCTTGGTACGTATATATTTCTCTGTGCTCTGGTGTGAGCCATCTGACATTTATTTATTTTATTTTAATTAGAAATTAATAAATTCCCCTGACTTTGCCCAAGAAAAATTAACAACAGCTGCATCTGCTTGCAAATGTAAGTTGAATTGTGGTAGCTTGATTGTTCCCCTAAGCTTATGCCTGCATATCTCAGGGATCCATCTACTCCAGAGAGAAATCGTCAGCAGGAGCGTGAAAGGGCGAGGGAGGAGCAGGAGGGTCATATGACGTCGCCCACTGATCGGAGAGCGTGTGCACTTGCTGCTGCTGCTGTCAGAGCTCAGGACCAGCCACCCCCTCCACCACAGCCTTTTGCCATCCCCCACCCTCCTCCTAGAAGCAATGTCGCTGATCCTTTTCAACAACCTGTGGCCGGGCCATCACGTCCTCCTATGCTTGCAGGACCATCGCGTCCTCCTAATCTCAGTCCTGGAGAGCAGGTGGCAGCCCTTCGTGCACAGTTAGCAGTTATCCCACCATTACAGCCCCTGAGAAGAAATAGGCCAGACCCTGTACAGCCTGCTCCCGTAGTAGGTTCAGCGGCTATTGCTCAGTTGCGTGCTCAGGCAGCTGGAATTGGACATCCGGTGGTAGGCTCTACAGCGGTGGCAGATTTGCGTGCTCAGGCTGCTGGGATACAGCCTATCCCAGCACAGCCCTTGGGAAGACACAGGCAAGCACCTGTACAACCAGCTCCTAGACCTCCTGTAGTAGGTTCTGGAGGAGTGGCAGCATTGCGTGCTCAGGCCAATGCAATAAGACCAATGCCGCCGCTACTCCCTGCACTTTTGCGGCCTCTTCAGCGACTCCCTGCACCTCCTCAGCCGCTCCCTGCACCTCCTCAGCCGCTCCCTGCACCTCCTCAGCCGCTCCCTGCACCTCCTCAGCCGCTCCCTGCACCTCCTCAGCTGCTCCCTGCACCTCCTCAGCTGCTCCCTGCACCTCCTCAGCCACTCCCTGCACCTCCTCAGCCGCTCCCTGCACCTCCTCAGCCTCCCCAGCCACTCCCTGAACCTCCTCAGCTGCTCCCTGCACCTCCTCAGCTGCTCCCTGCACCTCCTCAGCCGCTCCCTGTACCTCGGCAGCGTCCTCAGCGACCTCCTCCTCCTCTTCCACTTGGTGGCTCTAGAATAATTGAGGCAGATGTGCAGCGTCATGATTTGGGTCCCATGGTTATTCCCTGCCCTGACTGTGGAGCATTACACTGGAGGGCAGAACGTCTGCAGAAATCCTCAAATGTGCGGCCCAGATTTGGTGATTGCTGTATGGAAGGAAAGGTGCAGCTGGAAGACCTGCCAGAGCCCCCTCAGCCATTGAAACAGCTCTTAGAAGGCCAGGACCCTGAGGCAAAAGGATTTCGCCAGAATATCAGGCAGTGCCCCTATTTCTTTAGCTGCGCTGTCTACTTCTTTAGCTGCGCTGTCTGTTTCTGTAGCTGCGCTGTCTGTTTCTGTAGCTGCGCTGTCTATTTCTTTAGCTGGGCTGCCAATTTCTTTAGCTAGGCCGCCTATTTCTTTAGCTGCGCTGTCTGTTTCTTTAGCTGAGCTGTCTGTGCCTTGAGCTGCGCTGTCTGTGTCTTGAGCTGCGCTGTCTGTTTCTTTAGCTGCGCTGTCTGTTTCTTTAGCTGCGCTGTCTGTTTCTTCAGCTGCGCTGTCTTATTTCTTGAGCTGGCTGTCTATTGGCTTCACTGGCTTTGTATTGGTAGGTCATCATTTTTTTTTTTATCCCACTGAAATGTATTTTAAATTTTTTATTTGGAATTTTATTATTTTTCACTTTATAATTTTGTGAAATTTTTCTAAAATAGATTTAAATAATCCCAAGACTTTGCTGAAAGAAATGTATTTTAATATAGATATTTTTCAGGTTTTTTTCGAAAATAGAAGTTTCTTCTAAAATTAATGACAATAAGTTCTGCTTTTAAATGTGGTTTGTTTTGTTGTTTTATTTACTGTAAAGCCCCTATACTGGTGGCTCGCTTACTATGGCTTTGGCTGGGCTCTGGGTTTCTCTGTCAGTCTCTGGGCTTCTCTGGCTTTGGCTGGGCATTAATAACAGCTTCTGCTTCAATGTACTGTACTTTTTTGACATTTTTTTCGCAGATAGATTTCAATAAATTATCCTGACTTTATGAAAATTGACAACAGCTCCAGCTTAAATGTACAGTGCATTTTTTTGACATTTTTTCGAAAAATAGATAATCTTGACTCTGCTAAAATTAATAACAACTTCAGCTTAAATGTACTGGACATTTGTTTTGACATTTTTCAAAAAATAGATAATCCTGACTTTGCTAAAATTAATGACAGCAGCTGCTTAAATATAGCTTCCTTTACTATTTTATTTATGTCTGTATATGTCACAAAATAGATATTGATACATGTCCCTGAGTTTGCGAAAAGTTAATGATAAGTAACAGCCTCTGCTTGCTTCACTTTGAAGCCCTTGGGGATATGCTACACATGCCATTGGGACATGCTATGCATGGGGACATGCATGTTATGCATGGGGACACGCATGTTATGCATGGGGACACGCATGTTATGCATGGGGACAAGCATGTTATGAGTGGAGACATGCATGTTATGCATGGGGACAAGCATGCTATGCATAGGGACACACAGGCTATGCATGGGGATGTGCACACTATATGTGGGGACACACTATGCTTGGCAGACATGGTACGAACAAGGGACACACTACAGGGGAAAACACTACAAACAAGGGACATTCTACACATGCTATACTTGGGGGACACGCTACAAACAAAGGTCATGCTATGCATTGGGGACACACTTTGCACACTATATTTGAGGGAGATGCTACACACACTACATGTAGGGACATGCTACACATGTGGACACGCTATGCATGGGGGACGCACATGCTATAATTTATGGACACGCTATGTTTGGGGACATGCTACAAACCAGGGACATGCTATGCATGTGGGACACGCCATGCACACTGTACTTGGGGACATGCTACATGTGGAGACACACTATGCATGGAGGACATGCTACGCACACTATACTTGGGGACATGTTATGTGTGGGGTCACGTTACAAACCAGGGACACAATAAGCATGCTATATTCGAGGCTATGCATGGAGGACATGCTATGCACGCTATACTTGGGCACATGCAGACATGTGTAGAGACATTACCTATCTTGATGTGTTACTTATAGCTACTTTCAATTGCAATGAGATGTGTTTTACTTATCCCAAGTTTGATTTACCCAATGCGTTTGACCTTGCTGATGCATTTGACCTTACCGAGGCGTTTGACCTACACCCCCGTGTGAAGCATGGGTATCCACCTAGAGGTAAGGGTTCAAGAATTGAGTTAAGTTGGATATCAGAAATCAAGTTGGAAGGCAGAGGTCAGAGAGACAGAGGCCTTGCAAGTACTTGCTATGCTAAGACAGGAAACAGTGCAAAGGGAGTCACATATCAAAGTCAATTATGTGATTGCACAACAGAGGCACACATGACTGGGTTTTATACAAAGAGCTGAGACAACATGTCAGAAGGTAGAGGTAAGCAATTCCGGTGCAAGCAAAGTAACTAGGATAAATGGAGTAAGTAACTGATACGGAACAAGAGGAACTACAAGGGGGTGCCGGGTAGAACTAAGAACAATCAATAGGCAAAAGAACAAGGGGAATGTGGGTCTAATTGATAGTGGAACAAATGGATCTCCTGATGCTCTGGACTTGCTATGCTAAGGGTCAAGTAGGGAAGGCCGGTGAATAGAGTCAAAAGGGGAAGTATGTGAATAGTAAAGAACAAGGGGATCAAAAGGTCAAAGTGTGGACATTGCGGAATAGAGCCAGAGGAGGCATGGAGGTACCAGAGTTGGTCGAGCAGCATGGTCATAACATTACCTACCTTCAATCAATAAGATGTGTTTTACTTATCTGAATGAAATTTTCTTATCCGAATGTGTTTGACTTATCCCAAGTTTGATTTACCCAAGGCATTTGACCTTGCTGATGCATTTGACCTTACCGAGGTGTTTGACTTGCACCCCCGCGCGAAGCGCGGGTATCCACCTAGTACGTATGGAAAGCCGGACTGACCAGCTTCATTTTTAGCTGCCGCACCACTGTGTCGGTCGAGATTTATCAGCGGATGGGTCGGCATGAACCCTTAGACCCCAAAGACAGCTGTCTCGGAGGAGTATGCTCAAGAGTAATACTCACCGGCTAGATATCTATGGAACTCCAAAGACTCCTCGACAGGGTGACCCGGGAGTGGCCGAGCCCCTTTGGTGGCAGACTGACCGTAGACTTGACGATCGTCACGTTCACCGTTCGTGCATGCGGTTCCCGTGCACCGTACGTGCATACGGCGGACGATGGACGTGAACCGTATGTGGGTACTGCGACGGTGCACGTGCACCATACATGCCTACAGCAGACAGTGCACGTGAACCGCATGTGCAGAGGGCGGACGGTTCACCTGCACTGTTCGTGCGTGCGGTTCCCATGCACTGTACGTGGATACGGCTGTTCCTGTGCTCAAACGCACACATCGACCCACCGCAGCTTTTTAACCATACTGTCTCCACATATTGAGCTACGCACGTGTCTCGAGTGAGCACTTCGCTATGACGTCCCCACGTATGCAGCATGCCAGACGCTTCATACTACTTGGCTTGGGAGCAAAATCGACCGCGGCATATGGAATATGATAACTAAAATCTCTGTGAGTGAATCGGTACCAACCGTACCGGCTTTTCCAGATGAAATCTGTGCGCGGACTGGTGACTGCAAGGATGGCATCAGCAGTCTCGAAGACCATCGATACCTTTCGGCCTTTGTTTGCTAGGTATGCAGAGATGTTGTGAAAGAATAAGCACCTGCCATGGTTAGGCCGGCATCTGAACGACGGACCCTTGGGCTGATTTTCCACCGCCGACGACCACAATTGACACGGCGTCCTTCTCTGAGGGTGGTGATTCTGGGATTTCCCTATGATACTGTCTCCTTCGGCACTGAACCGGCTGGAATGTAATACTGGACCATGGAAGCCAGCGTTTTTCGCACTGGCAGGGGACAACGACGGTGGGATAAATGGGTTGCTGCATCCCTTCACAGAACAGGTCAAAACCAAAAATATCAAAATAGCTGCACCGTTCGTGCATGCAGTTCCCGTGCACTGTATGTGGATACGGCGGTTCCCATGCACTGTATGTGGATACGGCGGTTCCCGTGCACCGTACGTGCATACGGCGGACGGTGGACATGAACCGTACATGGAGAGGGCATATGGTTCGAGTGCACCATACGTCGGTAGAGCGCACGAAGGCTTCTTGGGGACCACACCCGAAGAGATCCAGGAGGCAGTCAATGTGAACGTCATTGGCGCGTTTGCTTTCGTGAGGGAGACCATTTTGGGTTTCAAAGACTTGCCGTGAGTGATTATTGATCATTGCTTAGTATATACTTCTCATTTGTCAGCTGTAAACCAACTCACATCTGCTGGAAAGCGAGGCACGCTCCTTTTCACGGGTGCGACTGAGAGGGAAGAAGATGACTTCCTGCTTGCCGCGGGAAGGTTTGGTATTCGCGCTCGGTCCCAGAGTTTGAGCAAAGTATTCGGGAAGCAGGATATCCATTCATTCTGATTCTGTTGTCCCCATTTATTTTTGTGTGCTACTACAGATAAATGTGAACATGTGCCACTCTGTTATAAGCCATGACAAAAAGCATCGCTAAGTGAAATTAAAATGTATGCTAAGTGGATTTAAAACAGTACGCTAAGTGAAATCAAAACTGTAGCCTCAGAGCCCTTTAAAGAAGACACTGGTGTAGATCTGCAGTAGTACATGACCAGGGATTTTTTTTACTGCACACTGAATTTCACTTAGCCATATTTTTTGTGATGGCTTATAATGCAACAGGACCTGTTATTTTTTTTTTTTTTGTTTTCACTGTACAGTTTTAATTTCACTTAGCATACAGTTTCAACTTCACTTAGCAATGTTTTTTGTCATGGCCTATAATGGAGTAGCACATGATCAAATTTTGATTCACCGTACACCTTTATTTCACCCCAAGACTGTGATTATTATGATGGCTGGGGTCTAAGGGTTCATGCCGACCCATCCGCTGATAAATCGCGACCGACACAGTGGTGCGGCGGCTAAAAATGAAGCTGGTCAGTCCGGCTTTCCATACATACGTGGTTATAAGAGCAGCTACACCCTTCAGTCGTTGATAAGTATTCCGAACTCCTCGAAACCTTGCATTTGCTATCCAACATAGTATATGGATATTCAAGAAATATATGTTTGGTATACAGTAAACCATCAATCAAGTTCCTCAAGAGGGACTACAGCGTTGTTAAATGGTTCGTAGCACTCTGGAGAGCTACACGTTTTGCTGCCTTCAGCAATATCTATCAAGTCCATTACTGTATGGGATCCTGCTTTGCTGGTCAAATAAGAGAAATTCCATGTATTTTCGAAATAGTGACCTTAAAATATAGCATACAGGCTTTGCTATCATTGGGGATGATCTATTTAAACTTCCTCTAATTTCCTATCATTTTTTCGCCATTTTTAATGAAGTCCTTGGCCCAAAACACTTCTATTCTGTTGCAGCAGAGTTATGAATCCACATGTATCCACAACTCTGCTTATTCAAACTCCGACGCGCGCGACTCGAGCCTGTGGACACTTACGCACCCACAAACTCTGGCCAACCTACCGGTTCAGACTCAGCACTCTGGAAATAGCAATTTATTCCCAAGCCTCCACAACACAGTTTGTGCAATACAAACTCAGCCCAACCTATGCTACCATAGCAACAAGGCTATGCTAGGCTGTGCTGTGCCATGACTACACTCCTAAAATAGAATTAGGGTCATGACTCACTGCCAAGCTGGAGTATTATTGGTCCAAAGTCTTGTGACTTGGGAAATGACTCCTGCATGACTCAGAGCCTGGCTCGGCACATGACTCATGCTTGAACTCTGGTGTATCATTGGCTGAGAGGCCGCTTACCAATGAAAGGCTGTGTTGAGCTAATCCTCTTTAAGAATAAGGGTGTATCTTATTCTTAGACGTGACTCATGCCTGACTCACTACCCCATTTCTGCATGACTCACCCCCTAATCGTGGGCTGCGATTGGTCAACACGAGTTCTGACTCATTACCCTTTTTCACTCTGACTCACTACCCCATTTCTGTGTGACTCAGTGCATGACTCACTCCCTAATCGTGAACCGCGATTGGTCAACACATGCTCTGACTCACTACCCTATTTCTCTCTGACTCACACCCAAATCGTGAACTGCGATTGGCCAACACATGCTCTGACTCACTACCCTTTTTCTCAATGACTCACTACCCTATTTTTTCGTGACTCATTCTAGTCTATTAATAGATGGTAGATACAATATAAAAGGAGGCCTTACTGCCCACCTTTCATCAGCCAATACATCATCATCTACTATCCACGTACCTCGTGTGACTTGCCAAGCTTGCACAGCTTACTAAGCTGCTAACCCCAGCTAGGGTTATTACACTTACTTAGTGTATTAATTCTCAGTTAAGTAGTTGCGTTTCTACTTAGCCACCCGGACTAACACTCCAGGTGAAATTCTGCAGAGTGAGTCTGACAATCGATTTCCTTGTCAATTAGCTCTCCAATACCCGAGACGAACTGATCAGTGACTTTCCTGTTCAGTGACTTTCACAAGTCACTTCTTAAACCCTAGTCGCTCGTTTATTGCAGTGCATTGACGTTAATCGGGTCAGTCCACTTACAAACTCTCCTGTGAAGCCATTCCTATCTTTTTGGAATACTTGGACCCCGATAGTCGTCCTCGAACCTACAGACTTTTAGTTTATTGTTCAGTGCTGCTAAGAAACGTATTGCCTTCCATCCGTATTAACTTGGACTAGTTTTTACGCGGATTGCAACCAAGGTACAAATATTAAATTATTTCCGGAGTTGTGCTGCAGCATTGTTTAATATTCTTTGAGTTTCGTATACAACACGTTCTGATAGACCAAAGTGTTAGCTCTGACACCAAAGTCTTGAAGGGTTCCAAAACAATTACGTCCTCCTTGTCCCCCAATTCTTCTTCGTTTGGGAAAAGGCGACTGCAATTGGTGAGTGTTAGTGACGTTCATCTTGCATGGCATACCTATTCCACTAGTGCAGCAGTTCCTGTACCTCTTCCTCAAAATCCGGGTCTTCTAAAAACTTTACCACGTGCCAGAAAAACTGGGTGTTATCGAATAAACCGCCGATCTTTTTATTCGTCTCCCCAGAGGATAACACGAATCTGGTCTGGGTGAAGTAGAGACCAGATCAACGGTAACCAGCGATTGTCAGGCCTTTGCTCACCTATGTTGCAATAACGGCAGAGATCGGCAAGTAACCTGTAGCATGTCAGCCAGTCGCACGTTGCAGTAGCTGGTATTGCGTGACACCCCATCGGCTTTGTCCCAGCTGCTGGGGCCAGTATAAATCAACTTGTATGCCTGCCAAGTAGTGTTACGTATCGGAATTCCCAGAGGTCGGAACTGGAAAGGACAACGGCTTCAACTTATGTGTTGCGCCCCTGATGAACTACCGTCCTAAGTATTTCGGAATTGACTTGCGGATATCGGAGAAGGCGGAAGTTGGGAACAGAGTACTGAAGGTCGAGGGTTGAGGGTCGGAGGGCAAAGGTCGGAAGAGGCGGAGGACAGAGGTTCGAGGACTGAGGGAGACAAGACTAGCAAAACTTGCTGTGCTAAGAACAGGAGACAGTGCGAAGGGAATCACGTATCGATGTCGATTATCTGATTGCAGAACGGAGACATACATGAGGGGGTTTTTATACAAAGAGCAGAAGCAACAGGTAATGGTATGGTACTAAGCAAATTCCAGAGAGTGCGGGAATTGGATAGACATACGGGGCAAGTAACTAATGCGGAACAATGGGATGACAAGGGGGGTGCAGGGTAGGGTAAGTACAATGGCAAAGAACAAGGCGAATAAGTACAATAGGCATAGGAAGAAGCGGAACTACGGAAATGGTATCTTGCTGTGTTCAGGGTCGAGTACGGGGGCCGGTATCTGGAGGTGGCCAGGGGTACTGAAAGAACAAGGGGTCGAGGTAGAGGGTTGTGGAAGTTGCGGATGTCGGAATAGAGTCAGAGGTGGTGCGGAGGTGGTGCGGAGGTGGTGCGGAGGTGGTGCGGAGGTGGTGTGGAGGTGGTGTGGAGGATATGCAGAGGTGGTGGAGATGGTTGATCGGAACAGTCATAACAGTATCTCCCTTTCAAGGTCGAGCCCCGCGAGACCACAGGTCAGGTCACGTGACCTGTGAACAAATGTGTCGGAGTTCGAAAGAAAGACGGGAGAAAAAACACGTTGATTTCTGATCCATCATGAGCTCACTTCCCAAACTCTCGAAAATGATCAGTGCTCAAATGAAAGAGTATTTCGCCAATGTTCTCGCCGAGAAGGAGCAACTGGAGGAGGTGCACAGGGAGGAAGAGCGCAAAGAAAAAGAGCGCAAGGACCAGGAGGAATGCGACCGACTGGAACGCGAGCGCGAATCGAGCACATCAAGCGCGAACACGAGGAGCGGGAGGCCAAAGAAGCTGTGGAGAAACTTGCGGAGGAGCAAGCCGCTGTGGATAAGGCCACCGCGGAGAAGGCAGAGGAGAGTTGCGAGTCGCAGAAGGTAAGTGCAACTTGTCCTTGATGGGATGTGGTTGACCATCGGAACAGGAAAAATCTGCGGACGCGGACCAGGAGTCCGAGCGGAGTGGGTCTCCATCAGAAATGTCACCAGAAGAAACCCCAAGGCCCATGAACAAGGGCAAGGGGAAGGTGATGGCAGAATGGCGGGCGGCGCAGGAGGAGAAACAGCGCCGGAAGGAGAGGGCCAAAAGGGCGGCTCCGGAAGAAGACGGCGCATCGCAGCTTAGCTGTGATGCGTGTCTGGAGAAGAATCTTCCGTGCATATGGGATTTGGCAGGAAAGGCCATGGCATGCAACCGCTGCAAGGACGCAAAGTGGGCATGCGTGGTCGATGGGCTTAAAGCTCGGGTGATGGCCAAGCAGAGGAAGACCGGAGGATCGGAAGTAGGCTCAGAAAAGCCTGCTCAGGTTGCGCCGAAGCCCTTGTCCAGGGCTGCCAAGGCGAGAGTCCAAGATGGGCCGGAGGCGATGTTGGGTGCATTTATGCTCCTGCACCAAAATCAAGCATAATATATCCAATTTGTTGTGTGGCGTTCTTGTATTATGCATCCATTTCTCTGGTTATTTTCGAAATTTTCCACTCATTCCTTATCTCTCTATTTCATCTTGTTATTCCTACTTTCACAAGCGGCTGCACCCAGCGGAGTCTGAAATGACTTCGACGCGCGAGCTCTTGGGCGCTAAAGGGCCGGGTAGTAGTACATGCGCAGTGGAACACATTTCCCCCTCTCTCAGTGACCACTAAATTCACTGAGAGAGGCAAGTAAATTAGTCTAGTAGTCTTTGCATTTATTGACCTAGAAATGCTCTGTAGTGAATTGATTTCTAGGTAGTGTATAATATATTTACAGTGACCACTAAATTCACTGAGAGAGTGAATTGATTTCTAGTCTATTCTTTTGAATAACAAGTCCATACCTACTGCCTATAATTCCTGTCCTCTACAGGGTTATGGGCCCCGGAGACACTTCTGAGAAGCTGTTGGGTGTTGAGAAGCTTGCTACTGATGGAAGTAATTGGCCATTGTGGCGAGCCACTCTCATCAGCTATTTTGAGTCCAAAAATTTGCTCAAGCATGTAGAAGGGAGAGTCACTCGACCTCCTGATCCTCCAGTCATGCCCCCAGGCCATATTCTAACAGAAGCTGAGGAAACTCAGATGGATAAGGCCGAGGAGAAGCTGGAGAGATACCTTGCTAGAGAAGGACAAGCCAAGACCCAAATCATCGTCTCAGTGTCAGAGTCATTAGCCCTGATGCTACAGAAGCAGAAGACAGCAAAAGAGACTTGGGATGCACTGGTCAATGAAATGACCAAAAAGCCCAAGATGGTCCTCACCAGCCTGCAGAGACAACTCCGCAGTATGAGATGTCCTGAGGATGGAGACTTGAGAGATCACTTGGACAAGGCCCAAGACCTATATGCTCGTCTTAATGAGATGGGAGCTAGAGTTTCTGAAGAAGAATTCATGGACATAATCCTTGCGTCACTTCCACCATCCTATGAGGCAGTCATGAATGCCCTTACAACTTCGCTTGAAGAATGCGGGATGCCATTGGTCCCTGATAATATTATTAGGGTACTAAAGGCTCAGTATGACAGGAAGAAAACACTCCCGCAAGAAGAGCAGGTGTTTATTGGTTCATCTACTAAGAAGGGCCAGAAGGGGCAGAAGGCGCATGTATGCACCAACTGCAAAAAGCCTGGACATTCCATCGAAAATTGCTGGGCTAAAGGAGGTGGTAAAGAAGGTCAAGGACCACGTCAGAAGAAGAAAGCCAAAGGCAAGAAGAAGAAGAAGGGTAAAGCAAAAGCGAATGTTGCCGAAGAAGAGTCTACTTCTGAGGAAAGTGGTGATGGGCATCTTGCCTTCACCAATTTTGACGAGTGCTCTAATTTCAATTTGAGCACATCCTCAGGAGTTATAGTCATACTCGACACCGGAACGACATCGCATATGACTCCTCACAAAAATTTATTGAGGAACTACTGTCAATTCTCACAGCCGAGGACTATCTGAGCAGCCAACAAAGGTACCTTTGATGCCTTCGGCTCAGGACTGCTCGTATTATCCAATAAGGTTGGAGATAGAACAGTAGAAGTCACGTTGCAAGATACATACTATGCACCCAAAATTGCTGCTACCCTCGTCTCGATCGGTCGGTGCGATGATGCTGGCTACGACATTCGACTCGGTGGCCAGAAATGCACAATATCTAATGCTGCTGGAAAAGTATTGATGCAAGCACCGAAAGTCAATGGCTTATATCGACTAGACCTCCAGTCACCAAGTGCTCAAGCCCATATGTGTTTATCTGCCATGGAAATTCATCAAAAGATGGGGCACATCTCGCAGAAGTCCCTACAACATCTATTAAATCATGGCATGATATTGGGCATTGAACTGAGCTCCACAGGCGATAGAATTGTCTGTGATGCGTGTATTCAGGCCAAGATTGCGCGCAAACCTCTTCCTCGAGAACCCAGAGACCGAACATCAAAATTCGGTGACAGAATTTATTCTGATGTCTGGGGACCTGCAAGACACCTCACGATCGATAAGAAGTCATATTATGTCTCCTTTATCGATGACTACTCAAGAGAATCGGTGATCTATCTCATGGCGAACAAATCAGAAGCATTCTCAAAGTACAAGCTCTACGAGGCTTTAATGCTTCGACAGAGAAATGTGCACATCAAGGCACTTGTTTCTGATCGAGGGGGCGAGTATACGAGCTCTGAATTCGAACAGCATCTAGCCAAACAAGGCACGAAGCATCAGTTGACGGTACACGACACACCAGAGTCCAATGGTGTTGCGGAACGCCTGAACCGAACCCTCAATGAGAGAACTCGTGCCATGCTGCTAGAATCAAGCCTTCCTAAGATATTATGGGGCTATGCGATACAGCATGCCAATTATCTTAGGAACAGGACGCATACAAGAGCTCTACCAGATAAAACGCCCTACGAGATGATTCACCATGAAAAACCGAATCTCAAAGACATTCACGCGTGGGGAACTGAAATTTACGTTAAAATCACTCAGGGAGATAAATTGGCAGCTCGTGCCAAAAGAGCTCGGTGGATAGGAATTTCTGCGCAGAGCCATGGTCATTATGTTTATTGGCCTGACTCGCACAAAGTTTCTGTCGAGCGGAACGTTGTCTTTGATTCAGAAATGAAGAAGGGAAAGGTCCCAATCATTTCTATTGAGGAATCCAAGCTACCTACGTCTAAAGAAGAGAAGAAAGCCATTCCGGCATCAGTGCCTGTGCCCGGTCGCTTAGTCAGCGAAGAGGCAAAGATCGAAGAAATTGATGAAAGTGCACCGGAAGAATATCTTGAAAAGCTGCAACCTATTCAGGGAGTTGATGACAGACCTAGAGAAGCTGAACCGATAAGGAGAAGCGAAAGGATCCGTCAACAACAAGTGCAGCCGGCCCCATCAGGTCCCGTGACAAGATCTCAAACTCAGAGACAAACTGGCGCACATATGACTACGCTAGCTTACGAGGACGTTGAGGACCATGAAGAAGTTTTATTCGACCAAGAATTATCCTCCGAGATTGATGGCATCAGTAGCTATGAGTGTGCCATCAGTGCGTTTCTAACCGACGGTCAAAACAACATTAAGGCGCCGGATTTGAGTCAAATTGAACCTAGCAATGCAGACGAAGCTCTGAATAATCCCATGTGGAAGAAATCAATGGACAAAGAGTATGAGGCCCTAATCGACAAGGGAGTGTGGGAAAGAACCAAACCACCTCCTGGAGCCAACATAGTCGGCAACAAATGGGTCTACCTTTGGAAGCGTAATCCAGAAGGGAAACCAATAGTACCTAAATCGAGAATGGTCGCCCAAGGCTTCACGCAGAAGTTTGGAATCGACTATGATGAGACATACTCACCTGTTGCTCGGTTATCCTCCCTACGGATCATATGCGCCATTGCTGCTAGGAATGACTGGCCTATTCATCAAATGGACGTGGACTATGCATACCTCAATGCTAAGTTGCCCGAACCTATTTACATGAAGCAGCCGTATGGATATGAGTCAGGAGACAAAGGCGAAGTGCTACTTTTGAAGAAAGCACTCTACGGCCTCAAGCAATCTGGAAGAGAATGGTACAAACGTCTAAGTGGTGAATTCCACAAGTTAGGATTCACTACGTCAGCCACAGACGGGGCTGTATTTTATAGACGTGGCGGAAAGGGGCATGTGATCATTGCAACAGCTGTGGACGACCTTACCATCACAGCTGAGAATCAATCAGTCCTGGACGAAGTCAAACGAGATCTTGCTCAGGTCTTCAGTATGAAAGATCTAGGCGAGATTCATTGGCTATTGAATCTCAAAATCGAAAGAGACTGGCAGAAGAAGACCATTGCAATTTCACAACCTGCATACATCGAGAAGATCATCAAAAAATTTAATCTCGAAGATGCAAAGACTTATGCTACGCCTCTTGATCCAGCCGTAAAATTATCTAAAGACCAATGTCCTTCTACAGAGAGAGGCAAGAAAGCCATGTCGAAGTTTCCATACAGGCAAGCTATAGGATCACTGATGTGGGCGGCTGTAGCCACTCGACCTGACATTGCATTTGCGGTGTCATTACTCTCGCAATTCCTTGAAAATCCAGGTGGCACACACTGGAATGCAGTCAAACGTGTCTTCAAATATTTGAAAGGCACGAAGCATTACAAGCTCACACTTAGAAGAAATCAAGACGGCTTGATGGGGTATTCAGATGCGGATTGGGGTTCACAGAGTCATAGGCGTTCGTATTCGGCATACTTATTTCAGATTGATGGAGGCACTGTTTCATGGAGTTGCCAGAAACAGTCGATAGTAGCCCTCTCATCAACTGAAGCCGAATTCGTCGCCCTGACCCATGCGGGCAAAGAGGCTCTTTGGATGCGCCATTTTATTTCTGAAATATTCCAACCACTGAACAGACCCATCCAAGTTTATTCAGACAATCAATCAGCCATTGCCATCACGTATGGCACCCAACAACACACGAGAACCAAGCATTTCGATATCAGGTTATATTTCCTTCGAGATATAATCAAAAATCAACAAGCCAAGCTCGTTTATTTGCCAACCGAACAAATGTTGGCAGATATCCTCACTAAAGGACTTCCTAGTCCTAGAGTGAAGATTCTCAACGAGCAAATCGGAATATATTAAGCTTGAGGGGGCGTGTTGGGTGCATTTATGCTCCTGCACCAAAATCAAGCATAATATATCCAATTTGTTGTGTGGCGTTCTTGTATTATGCATCCATTTCTCTGGTTATTTTCGAAATTTTCCACTCATTCCTTATCTCTCTATTTCATCTTGTTATTCCTACTTTCACAAGCGGCTGCACCCAGCGGAGTCTGAAATGACTTCGACGCGCGAGCTCTTGGGCGCTAAAGGGCCGGGTAGTAGTACATGCGCAGTGGAACACATTTCCCCCTCTCTCAGTGACCACTAAATTCACTGAGAGAGGCAAGTAAATTAGTCTAGTAGTCTTTGCATTTATTGACCTAGAAATGCTCTGTAGTGAATTGATTTCTAGGTAGTGTATAATATATTTACAGTGACCACTAAATTCACTGAGAGAGTGAATTGATTTCTAGTCTATTCTTTTGAATAACAAGTCCATACCTACTGCCTATAATTCCTGTCCTCTACAGGCGAGCAGAAGTGGGACGACGCAGGAGGAGCAGACAGCGGATCCACTTGCGGATATCGCTAGGTCGCTCCGGGAATTGCTTCGGCAGGGGGATGAGGGGTTGCTAATGCAACACCAGTTCTACCTGGACATCGCGGATCGCCTGGGTGCGTACGAGGACTTGTTGGAATGGGTCGTGGGGGAGTTGAGGGGGAACAATGACAGGGGGAACTCGGAGGTGGAGGTATCCGAGGGTGAAGTGCAGGATGTGCGAAGGTTTGCGGAGGCATATGGTCAGAACGGAAACACGGAGAATCCAGAAGCGGAAGACTGGGCGGGTTTTGGCGAAGACACAATGGAGGATGACTAGGGGTTGGAATGACTTGTAGAATAGATTTCTTGAAATGTCGGAATTAGAGTACTGGAAATTAATTGGATTTTGACTTGTGACTGAAAGAGTGAAAATGGAATAGAATGGCGGAAGTGTCGGGAACGACTTACAGCCGTTTGCAGTCAAGTCTGGACTCCGACATGCGTCGTGCTTTTTGTGCAATTTTATAAATATAGACCCCTCTGATTTTTCCACCACAACAACTGAGTTTCTCAGCTAACTTCAATAATAAAACTTTCTGAGATTGTTATTAAGTGAATTTCTGCAAAGAGATTAGAGCCAGGAAAGCCGGCATTCCCTTGCTGTGCCAATTGCGGCCTTAGGAGGCCTTGTTTGAATTTTCCGGACCTTCTGCACACTTTGAAATGGGCGGTCCTTTTAGAAACTGAAGAGAAAGTCCACTCTGAGATTTTCACAAAGAGATTTCGGTTTTATTTCATCGCGTACACTCTAAGGTAATACAACACGGCTCTGTGGCACCTATGTTCTCTACCTTGGCTTATGGCAACAATAAAGCGAAAACCCGGCCGTCCTTCCAAGGTGCCATCCAGCCTGAGGACAAAAGCAAAAGAGCCTCTGGTGCAGCAGGGTCCGCCGCAGGTGTCCGTGTCAAGAGCTCGACCGACACCCACTTGGGAATCGGCAGTAGTATCCAACACGCGCGACGAGGCAATCGCCTCAGACACCAGGCCAAGAGTCGCCACAACCACCGAAGCTGAGATTGAGGTGGGAAAGGCACTGGTGGCTATGTTCCAGGGCGAAGGTGCGGAAATTCGAGCCTCGGCTTTGAGAGGGATGGACGACGTGTTAGAGAAGGATATAGAAGGAATGGACAAGGATGCACAGGAGGCTGGAAAGGATCTCAGGGAGCTGGGTGTAGAGTTAGTACATAATGCATCTTCATCGATTGATGAGGATGAAGATGAATCCGTTCAGGAGGTCGCTGGTAAGGCCGTTCCAATGCATGGGTAAGCCGGGATGATCATACGCTATAGTTTGGGACATACCATTCCAAGTGCCGACTGGCCCCAAAACCATCGACACTCTCAAAATTGCATCGGATACGTCATGGGCAAGCGTACAACAGCAAATCGCAGACATAATGGATATTGTGATGAAGCGGCTGAGCCTGGCTTACAAGCTTAGCACAGAAACAAAAGACGCCCCAGCCCGTGTGTTGAATACGCTGGCACACTGGCTGGAACTCAAGGACAGGGCAACTGAGGTACACGAGGACCGCCTTAGGCAGCAGGGAGGTAAGGGGTGAGGGAAGAAACTCAAAACGTTTGAAGTGATCTTGTTCAACTCGAGGCCTAAAGAACATGAAGAGGAGAAGGCAAAAGGCAAGGCCAAAGGCAAGGTGGATCTGGGAAAGAAGCGCAAGCTCAGAAACAATCACAGTGACAGTGACACAATTAGTGACGGTGATGACGGTAATGTTCCAGGCCAGGCTCGTTGGGTACTTGCGTTGCAACAGAAATACATGTGTCAGGAGCATGGTGGAGACTACTGTAAGGTAGGTTTTGGTGGTGTCCATATGAAACTAGAATCAAGCGACCTCAGTTTGTGGGGCTTGTTGCTGGTGAGTGGACCAATTGTTGTATTATTAGATTAACACTGGACTCAGGATCATTACAGGAGAAGGGTAAAGCGGACAAAGACCTAGATGAATTACCCACGCCGGTGGGACCCCTTGATGCTCAGGTCCCGGCAAGGGGAAGAACTGGGGTGAGAGATGCGGCTCCTGCGCCACCGGCTCCCCCCTCAGGGCCTCTGGCATATGCTCCACCCGCTGGGATGCCGGCGTACCATCCTTACTGGGGTATCCCACCGTATTACCACCCATATCCACCAGCATTTAGTACCCTACATTCCACCACACGAGCAAGTGGACACACCCCTCGTACACAGGATAGCTATCCAAGTTCAGACATTGAGGACATTGAAGATCCCACGCTGTTCCCTCGCATTGAAGAATGGCTTACTGCACTAGACCAAGGTCCACTCGGTCAAGATGGGCACGCATTTGCGCCACACGCGGCCGCACTTTTGGAGCAAGGCTATATAAGGATCTCACAGTTGGCAGATGAGTTAACAGTGCCAGAGTTGCAGCGACACTGCCAAACACTACCTGAAGGTACAGCAAAGGTCATCTTGAAGCAGGCCACGAAACAGGTCGGCAGAATCAGAAGGAACCAAGAACGCGAGAAAAGGCACGCGAAGCACAGGAGATATGCATAAACTAGACTCGTACTGTAAATAACCCATGTATCTACATGTACATTGGTTATTACATAATCCCAGTGGGCCCCTTAGGGACCCACTGTATAGTTTATGCATGGGAACCACTAGCGGTCCCCATCGCATCTTACCCTTACACTGTCACTACGTAGCATCAAAATACCACACATTGGTCAAGTTCTGTCGTGCTCTTGTGACTTAAGGCTTAAGATAGACATCTTTATACCTTTTTGAACTATCCTGCAGTTGATCGCCACGCGACCAACCGATAGTGGATTCGAAGCAATCTTGAAAAAGATTGCTGCGTCGACGACTAAACATCGTTGAGACCCTCCAGTAGACCTTCTACTGTCGGCTGCGAGCATGATGATTCCACGCAGTCGAAGACGGACACGAGCGACGAGCTCGAGGTCCACACCCCAGGCACAGCCTAGCGACACGATGGCTGACGCTATCCTGGACCAAGAGAACAGGACGATAGAAGACGGAGAGATCGTAGATCTCACCACCCTCGTCCCCTCAGTAGAGGACGAGGAAAACCCCGACCACGTCTCGTTGAGCGTGGCTGAGGAAGAGACGACGCCGGGCGATGAGCCAGCGCCGCCCCCCCATCTCTCTCCGCCCAAGGACAAAGGAAAGGGCAGAGAAGTCTCGCCGTCGTCGGACGGTAGAGCAACAACGTCGAGGCGGGCACAAAGCCACGACTCAAACCGACGCTCACGAAGTAGAGCGACGACGATCGTCCCTGAAGGAGGACAACGGCAAAAAAGACGAGCCCCAGACGATGGTGTTGGGTGCATTTATGCTCCTGCACCAAAATCAAGCATAATATATCCAATTTGTTGTGTGGCCTTCCAAGTTCTTCTCACATTGTTCTTGTATTATGCATCCATTTCTCTGGTTATTTTCGAAATTTTCCACTCATTCCTTATCTCTCTATTTCATCTTGTTATTCCTACTTTCACAAGCGGCTGCACCCAGCGGAGTCTGAAATGACTTCGACGCGCGAGCTCTTGGGCGCTAAAGGGCCGGGTAGTAGTACATGCGCAGTGGAACACATTTCCCCCTCTCTCAGTGACCACTAAATTCACTGAGAGAGGCAAGTAAATTAGTCTAGTAGTCTTTGCATTTATTGACCTAGAAATGCTCTGTAGTGAATTGATTTCTAGGTAGTGTATAATATATTTACAGTGACCACTAAATTCACTGAGAGAGTGAATTGATTTCTAGTCTATTCTTTTGAATAACAAGTCCATACCTACTGCCTATAATTCCTGTCCTCTACAGGGTTATGGGCCCCGGAGACACTTCTGAGAAGCTGTTGGGTGTTGAGAAGCTTGCTACTGATGGAAGTAATTGGCCATTGTGGCGAGCCACTCTCATCAGCTATTTTGAGTCCAAAAATTTGCTCAAGCATGTAGAAGGGAGAGTCACTCGACCTCCTGATCCTCCAGTCATGCCCCCAGGCCATATTCTAACAGAAGCTGAGGAAACTCAGATGGATAAGGCCGAGGAGAAGCTGGAGAGATACCTTGCTAGAGAAGGACAAGCCAAGACCCAAATCATCGTCTCAGTGTCAGAGTCATTAGCCCTGATGCTACAGAAGCAGAAGACAGCAAAAGAGACTTGGGATGCACTGGTCAATGAAATGACCAAAAAGCCCAAGATGGTCCTCACCAGCCTGCAGAGACAACTCCGCAGTATGAGATGTCCTGAGGATGGAGACTTGAGAGATCACTTGGACAAGGCCCAAGACCTATATGCTCGTCTTAATGAGATGGGAGCTAGAGTTTCTGAAGAAGAATTCATGGACATAATCCTTGCGTCACTTCCACCATCCTATGAGGCAGTCATGAATGCCCTTACAACTTCGCTTGAAGAATGCGGGATGCCATTGGTCCCTGATAATATTATTAGGGTACTAAAGGCTCAGTATGACAGGAAGAAAACACTCCCGCAAGAAGAGCAGGTGTTTATTGGTTCATCTACTAAGAAGGGCCAGAAGGGGCAGAAGGCGCATGTATGCACCAACTGCAAAAAGCCTGGACATTCCATCGAAAATTGCTGGGCTAAAGGAGGTGGTAAAGAAGGTCAAGGACCACGTCAGAAGAAGAAAGCCAAAGGCAAGAAGAAGAAGAAGGGTAAAGCAAAAGCGAATGTTGCCGAAGAAGAGTCTACTTCTGAGGAAAGTGGTGATGGGCATCTTGCCTTCACCAATTTTGACGAGTGCTCTAATTTCAATTTGAGCACATCCTCAGGAGTTATAGTCATACTCGACACCGGAACGACATCGCATATGACTCCTCACAAAAATTTATTGAGGAACTACTGTCAATTCTCACAGCCGAGGACTATCTGAGCAGCCAACAAAGGTACCTTTGATGCCTTCGGCTCAGGACTGCTCGTATTATCCAATAAGGTTGGAGATAGAACAGTAGAAGTCACGTTGCAAGATACATACTATGCACCCAAAATTGCTGCTACCCTCGTCTCGATCGGTCGGTGCGATGATGCTGGCTACGACATTCGACTCGGTGGCCAGAAATGCACAATATCTAATGCTGCTGGAAAAGTATTGATGCAAGCACCGAAAGTCAATGGCTTATATCGACTAGACCTCCAGTCACCAAGTGCTCAAGCCCATATGTGTTTATCTGCCATGGAAATTCATCAAAAGATGGGGCACATCTCGCAGAAGTCCCTACAACATCTATTAAATCATGGCATGATATTGGGCATTGAACTGAGCTCCACAGGCGATAGAATTGTCTGTGATGCGTGTATTCAGGCCAAGATTGCGCGCAAACCTCTTCCTCGAGAACCCAGAGACCGAACATCAAAATTCGGTGACAGAATTTATTCTGATGTCTGGGGACCTGCAAGACACCTCACGATCGATAAGAAGTCATATTATGTCTCCTTTATCGATGACTACTCAAGAGAATCGGTGATCTATCTCATGGCGAACAAATCAGAAGCATTCTCAAAGTACAAGCTCTACGAGGCTTTAATGCTTCGACAGAGAAATGTGCACATCAAGGCACTTGTTTCTGATCGAGGGGGCGAGTATACGAGCTCTGAATTCGAACAGCATCTAGCCAAACAAGGCACGAAGCATCAGTTGACGGTACACGACACACCAGAGTCCAATGGTGTTGCGGAACGCCTGAACCGAACCCTCAATGAGAGAACTCGTGCCATGCTGCTAGAATCAAGCCTTCCTAAGATATTATGGGGCTATGCGATACAGCATGCCAATTATCTTAGGAACAGGACGCATACAAGAGCTCTACCAGATAAAACGCCCTACGAGATGATTCACCATGAAAAACCGAATCTCAAAGACATTCACGCGTGGGGAACTGAAATTTACGTTAAAATCACTCAGGGAGATAAATTGGCAGCTCGTGCCAAAAGAGCTCGGTGGATAGGAATTTCTGCGCAGAGCCATGGTCATTATGTTTATTGGCCTGACTCGCACAAAGTTTCTGTCGAGCGGAACGTTGTCTTTGATTCAGAAATGAAGAAGGGAAAGGTCCCAATCATTTCTATTGAGGAATCCAAGCTACCTACGTCTAAAGAAGAGAAGAAAGCCATTCCGGCATCAGTGCCTGTGCCCGGTCGCTTAGTCAGCGAAGAGGCAAAGATCGAAGAAATTGATGAAAGTGCACCGGAAGAATATCTTGAAAAGCTGCAACCTATTCAGGGAGTTGATGACAGACCTAGAGAAGCTGAACCGATAAGGAGAAGCGAAAGGATCCGTCAACAACAAGTGCAGCCGGCCCCATCAGGTCCCGTGACAAGATCTCAAACTCAGAGACAAACTGGCGCACATATGACTACGCTAGCTTACGAGGACGTTGAGGACCATGAAGAAGTTTTATTCGACCAAGAATTATCCTCCGAGATTGATGGCATCAGTAGCTATGAGTGTGCCATCAGTGCGTTTCTAACCGACGGTCAAAACAACATTAAGGCGCCGGATTTGAGTCAAATTGAACCTAGCAATGCAGACGAAGCTCTGAATAATCCCATGTGGAAGAAATCAATGGACAAAGAGTATGAGGCCCTAATCGACAAGGGAGTGTGGGAAAGAACCAAACCACCTCCTGGAGCCAACATAGTCGGCAACAAATGGGTCTACCTTTGGAAGCGTAATCCAGAAGGGAAACCAATAGTACCTAAATCGAGAATGGTCGCCCAAGGCTTCACGCAGAAGTTTGGAATCGACTATGATGAGACATACTCACCTGTTGCTCGGTTATCCTCCCTACGGATCATATGCGCCATTGCTGCTAGGAATGACTGGCCTATTCATCAAATGGACGTGGACTATGCATACCTCAATGCTAAGTTGCCCGAACCTATTTACATGAAGCAGCCGTATGGATATGAGTCAGGAGACAAAGGCGAAGTGCTACTTTTGAAGAAAGCACTCTACGGCCTCAAGCAATCTGGAAGAGAATGGTACAAACGTCTAAGTGGTGAATTCCACAAGTTAGGATTCACTACGTCAGCCACAGACGGGGCTGTATTTTATAGACGTGGCGGAAAGGGGCATGTGATCATTGCAACAGCTGTGGACGACCTTACCATCACAGCTGAGAATCAATCAGTCCTGGACGAAGTCAAACGAGATCTTGCTCAGGTCTTCAGTATGAAAGATCTAGGCGAGATTCATTGGCTATTGAATCTCAAAATCGAAAGAGACTGGCAGAAGAAGACCATTGCAATTTCACAACCTGCATACATCGAGAAGATCATCAAAAAATTTAATCTCGAAGATGCAAAGACTTATGCTACGCCTCTTGATCCAGCCGTAAAATTATCTAAAGACCAATGTCCTTCTACAGAGAGAGGCAAGAAAGCCATGTCGAAGTTTCCATACAGGCAAGCTATAGGATCACTGATGTGGGCGGCTGTAGCCACTCGACCTGACATTGCATTTGCGGTGTCATTACTCTCGCAATTCCTTGAAAATCCAGGTGGCACACACTGGAATGCAGTCAAACGTGTCTTCAAATATTTGAAAGGCACGAAGCATTACAAGCTCACACTTAGAAGAAATCAAGACGGCTTGATGGGGTATTCAGATGCGGATTGGGGTTCACAGAGTCATAGGCGTTCGTATTCGGCATACTTATTTCAGATTGATGGAGGCACTGTTTCATGGAGTTGCCAGAAACAGTCGATAGTAGCCCTCTCATCAACTGAAGCCGAATTCGTCGCCCTGACCCATGCGGGCAAAGAGGCTCTTTGGATGCGCCATTTTATTTCTGAAATATTCCAACCACTGAACAGACCCATCCAAGTTTATTCAGACAATCAATCAGCCATTGCCATCACGTATGGCACCCAACAACACACGAGAACCAAGCATTTCGATATCAGGTTATATTTCCTTCGAGATATAATCAAAAATCAACAAGCCAAGCTCGTTTATTTGCCAACCGAACAAATGTTGGCAGATATCCTCACTAAAGGACTTCCTAGTCCTAGAGTGAAGATTCTCAACGAGCAAATCGGAATATATTAAGCTTGAGGGGGCGTGTTGGGTGCATTTATGCTCCTGCACCAAAATCAAGCATAATATATCCAATTTGTTGTGTGGCCTTCCAAGTTCTTCTCACATTGTTCTTGTATTATGCATCCATTTCTCTGGTTATTTTCGAAATTTTCCACTCATTCCTTATCTCTCTATTTCATCTTGTTATTCCTACTTTCACAAGCGGCTGCACCCAGCGGAGTCTGAAATGACTTCGACGCGCGAGCTCTTGGGCGCTAAAGGGCCGGGTAGTAGTACATGCGCAGTGGAACACATTTCCCCCTCTCTCAGTGACCACTAAATTCACTGAGAGAGGCAAGTAAATTAGTCTAGTAGTCTTTGCATTTATTGACCTAGAAATGCTCTGTAGTGAATTGATTTCTAGGTAGTGTATAATATATTTACAGTGACCACTAAATTCACTGAGAGAGTGAATTGATTTCTAGTCTATTCTTTTGAATAACAAGTCCATACCTACTGCCTATAATTCCTGTCCTCTACAGATGGTCAGGACTTGGAATACTTGAGCTCTAGTCGCAAGAGCTCGAGGGCTCACGCCATCGACCACGAGACGGCAGAGGCCCTGAACAAACAGGTGCAGGCTGCGCTGCACCGAAGTACGCTGATGCGCCACAACCACGATCAGCTGGCATCGCAGCTTGACAACGCCGCCACCGCCCTGATGGCAATCGGCAAGGAACTCCACCAGGTGGAGGAGGTCAGGCTGCAAGATGCAGCCACGCTGGAGGACGTCCAGAAAGCACTCCGCCCACGCGGGGAACGCGACGCAACTCATCCGAGCTCGCGACAGTCCGCAGCCAACGAACGCAGTCGTGACGTGAAGACTTGCGCCGAAAGGAGCGAGACAAGCAGCGAATGCTGCCGCCAGCCGTCCCGGTCGACCAAGACGTAAGGTTCGTGAACGAACCTCAAGAACAACCGGCTGCCCCAATGGACAGCCGTAAAACGATCCAACAGATCGTTAGGGATCAGGTCGCCTCAGAGCCTGACTCTGAAACGACGACCGAGAGCTTAGAGCTCAAAGTCGCACACTGGCAGCGTAAAGAAGCCGCAGCCGCATGCCGCCACACACGGGCACTCGAGCTACTAGCGAAAAATGCTGAAGAGACAGTGGCCCACAGCCACACCGCTCAGCTGCCCGACGAGCAGCTCACGCAAGCCATACAAGGCGCACGGCAGGCGCGCGCAGCCTACAACAGCAGGCTACGGATCCGCAACGCGGGACTGACTGGGGACACCAGGCACAAAATGCCCCCGGAACCGAGAGCACAGAATGCTCCCGATCCCGAGCCCGATCCGGGCCCGGGGCCCGTCAGGGCATATAACAGCCTGCCCCGCGTGGCATCGCAACCGCGCGAGCGATCCATGGCCCCAACGGAAGGCCAGGGAATCCCTGACCAGACCAACGTCATACCAATGGAGCCGTACGACGGGATCACACGGATGATCCGCGTGGTGTTAGCAGACGCTGCGGACACAGACCCAGAGAAGTCTGTGCTAGCAAAAGCCGGCGTAAAATTGGCTCACCCCGAGCCATATGCTGGGGGATCTGACCTCGAAGAGTTTGAAATCTTCGTAGCAGCCATCCTATGATGGCTAAAAATGAATTGTCTCCTAGGGCCAACCAGCATTGACATGCAGGTTGGCTATGTGGGCACTCGCCTCACCGGCGAAGCCCAGGAATGGTTCCTTCGAAACGTTGAACACTTCGATCGCCAGGTCCGCAGCTGGACGCTGGAAACCGTGATGCAAGGCCTTCAAAAAAGGTTCCTGCACACACTGACGTACCATCACGCATGGAATAAATTCGATGCAGTCATGCAAGGCATGAAAACCGTTCAGGAGATGCTGAACGAGCTCACGAAATATGCGGCACATATGATACAGCCGCCAGATGAGTACACGTTCCGGAGACGGTTCGTATCAGTGCTGTGCGAAACGCTGCGCAACGAGGTCCTCAAAAAGGGCTCTAATGCCGAGAGCAGCTCAATAGAGCAACTCTTCGAGACAGCCCGGATGATCGAGGAGGCATCCCGATACAACATGGGGATGCGCTGCGCAGAAAGCGCAGCTGCAACGGCAAGCGCTGCCCGGCTCACAGGGAGCAAGCCGTTGACACAAACGGGCCCGACCAGGCCCAGCCTGTTCGCAAGAAGCGGAACAGGACAACGGCTACCGCCATTACGCCCAGCACAAGCTGGACTCCCGCCTGAAGCTAAACAGCCTCAAGCATCAGGGTCGTCCCCCCGACCTGCCCCACCGACGAAAACGGCGGGCCGGCCTAACGATAGGCCCAGCGGCAGCCAAAGCAGCACCACATGCTTTGAATGCAGCCAACCTGGCCACAAGAAGGCAGAGTGCCCCGGCTTAGGTCCGGTATAAGGACAGCGGCCGTGAGGCACGATGGTGAAGCTGAGGATCCGGAGACGGATCTCGGTCAAAGTTCTCTTCAACAGATTGATGAAGAGGGGGAAGGTGATCCCCAACCCAACGACACTCCGGACAACGGAGATGCGCCCACTGAAGAATGGGACCCAGAGCCGTCCCAATACTATGAATGGGACGAGGAGGTGGACGACAGCACCTACAGGTCCAGCACGATCAGATTCGCGCTGGAAGATGAAACCGCCACGAAGGTCATGGCGGCATGCACGTCGGTCACGCCAGACAAGGTGGCCGAGCCGGTGTATCACCACCGAAGCAAACACAGGACGTGGCCAACGCGTCCGCGCAGTGAGAACCGTACCCTATTGGGGTACTGGGAAATAAACAGCGTAAAAGCCCACTGCCTGCTGGATAGTGGCAGTGAAGGGGTACTGCTATCCCCCGAATTCACGCGAGCTACAGGGATGAAGACATTCTCCCTGGAGCAGCCAATCGTGCTGCAGCTAGCCTGCATAGGCAGCCATTCCACGATCAACTATGGAATGAACACGACCATCAAATTTGGTCGTGGGACATACGACGAATATTTCGACGTAGCAAACGTCGAATATTACGATGCGATCTTAGGGACACCGTTCCTAAGGAGATTCGGCATAACCCTGGACTTTTCGAGCCCAGGGACGATTCGCAAGGGAAACGAAGTGATCCCCATGGGCAAGGTCTCATTCGACGACGATGAATCGAAGAACGAGGACAAAGGGCCACGGGTGAGCATGATCACCCAGGCGCCGAAACCGAACCTGGCTCATTGAAGCCAGGAGGACGAGTCGCGGGATGACTCGTCCTCGAACTCACCCTACAGCCGTAGGGAGAGACGCTCTCACCTAACGGTGAAACCGATGGGAAAGAGGAAAGCGGGCCCGCGCGCTGCGGGACCTAATAGATGCCTACAGCGCCTAATGGCATCTAAGCCACCCACCACCATCATCCTCACGGATGATGACCTTCCTCGCCTCCGCGAGGAATGGATGGAACGAATCACTGACCTAGTCAGTGGAATTCCATTAGAACTCCCGCCACTACGGGAGATCAACCATGAGATCAACCTCATCAATCCCAACAAGCACATGTGGTATCGACTACTGAAATGCCCCGAACACTTCCGAGAGGAACTGTCGGCTAAGATAGAACGATACACCACTGCAAAGTGGTGGATTCCAGCAGTCACGCAGCAGGCAGTGCCCATGCTGTGTGTGCTAAAGAAGAACGGTACGTTGAGAACCGTCTTCGATCTGCACCAGCAGAACGAGAACACGGTGAAGGACGTCACGCCCTTCCCGGATCAGGATATCATACGCAGCGACATGGCTCGCTGCCAATATCGAACAAAACTCGACATGTCAGAAGCATACAAGCAGATCCGGATTCATCCGGATCACGTAGCAAAGACAGCCTTTGCCACGATCCTTGGCACCTTCAGGAGCCAGGTGATACAGATGGGGGACTGTAATGCCCCATCAACATTCCAACGGCTGATGACAGCCATTTTCCACGACTGCATAGGTCGCTTCGTCCATGTATACATGGACGACATCTTCATATTCTCGCTCTCCATACAAGAGCATGAAGAGCACCTCTACATCATCTTTGACAGACTGAGGAAGAACCACCTCTTTCTGAGCAAGAAAAAGGTGGACCTCTACTCCATCCGAATGGAGTGCCTCGGCCATATGATCGATGGCCGAGGGGTACATGCCGACGAGGACAAGATGCAACGCATCTGCGAGTGGCGCAGACCACGGACGTTCAACGACGTCCAGCGTTTCCTTGGGCTGGTACAGTATCTGGCACACTACATGCCGGATGTTAGCGCATATACCACCCCGCTATCGGGCTGTGCGCGTAATAACCATCCATTCGAATGGACGCCACTACTAGACAAATGCTGGCAAAGCATTAAGGTGTTGGCCTGTAAGGCCCCGATCCTGCGTCCAGTAGACGCAAGGTGCCCAGAGCCGATCTGGGTGATCACCGATGGATCAAAAGCCGGCGTCGGTGCGGTCTACGGCCAAGGTCCTGACTGGAAAACTTGTCGACCAGCCGGCTTCTTGTCAAAGAAGTTCAGCGTTGCTCAGCAACACTACCGGACTCACGAGCACAAGACGATCGCGGTGCTCGAGGCTCTCATGAAATGAGAGGACAAACTGCTGGGGTGAAGGTTCACCCTCGTCACAGACCACAAAGGGCTCGAGTACTTCGAGACCCAGAAGAGCCTATCTGACCGCCAGGTCAGATGGTGGGAGTTTCTCTCCCGGTTCAATTTCAACACCGTTCATGTTGACGGTATAGAGAACAAGGTAGCGGACTGCCTGTCACGCTACTACGAGAGCGACACGAGTGATGACAATCACCCGGACCATGTCTTCGTGAACGCGGATGCACGTTTAGACCCGGACGGTGAGTTATTGCCCACCGACCGGTATGTCGAGTTGCAACAGTGGCGACAAGACGCTCTAAACGCCTCGCTGAGAAGACAGAGGCGAGAGTAACAGAAGCCGCCGCATTAAACGAGGGCTCACCAGAGCCCGCGAACGTCGCCGCGTCCCGCGATGACGACGATGATGTCAGAGCCATCACCGCAGGAAATGATGGCGCGCCCCTGCGCCGGGTCGTCAAGCAAGGCATAGACCTGTCTAAGGTCCTACGAGATGCGTACCACAGGGACACCATGTTCACAAGATCATGGCGCACCCGGACGCGCACCCGAGATTCGGGATGCGGGACAGGCTGATCTGGACTAAGAATCAGCTCAAAAGAGACGTCATTGCCATCCCCCGCTCTGTTCTTCAAGGGGGAAGGAAGCTGATCAAAATTATCATCGATCGGGCACATCAGATAGTCGGCCACTACGGCCATCTGAAGACTTCGAACTACGTTGAAGAGCATATTGGTGGCCGGGCATGAGCCCAGACATAGAAGCGTTCTGCACATCGTGCGCAGGTGTCAGATGACGAAAACGGGCCACAACGGCCCAAAGGCCTACTACACAGCCTACCCATTCCAGATAGGCCGTGGCAGTCGATTGGCATCGACTTCATGGGGCCCCTGCCCAAATCCAACGACTGTGACTACCTGATGGTAGTCATCGACCGACTAAGTCGCTCGTACACCTCGTACCAACCACGACGAGCTGTCAGCCAAGGGAGTAGCCTGGCTGTTTCTGAAGGAGGTCATCCGACTAACGGAGTTCCCGACTCCATCGTCTCGGACAGAGACTCAAAGTTCACGATCTTCTGGCGTGAACTACAGCGACTCATGGGACTAAGCTCCTCATGTCAACTGCCTTCCATCCCCAAACGGA
>WHVA01000666.1:0-53039 GCA_015179125.1 Gautieria morchelliformis
TGGACAGAAACTGCAAATTTGCACTTATTCAGGCTCATATGACAGTCTGACAACGCAATGTGGACGCTTAGAAGAGAAGGTAGCAGATGGCGGCAATGTTTAGAGCTAGGTGAGGGGTGCGGCTGAAATACAAACCTAGAACGACGCTACATGTCCCAATCGCCTCCAGAGTCGCTTTGGGAATTGGGTTTGGTTTTGGACAGGGAACACCTACTCCAATACCCATGAAAGCCTTTACCCTGATAGGCACTAATAGTGAAAGTAGGACGGTGGCAAATTAGCACATAGGGGCCAACCACATAACAATGAGACCATAAACCAGGAACCTGGCTGGCTTGAATGGCTCCTGGTGATGGGCATGCAGTAGGAGGACACATCCCCAAAGATTGAGCATGAGGTGCCTGTGGGCTATGATGTCATCAATTGCAATAGGTTTTACAACCACGCGTAGAAGATGGAGTCCCAGGCATCCAAATGAAAGTGTGCTGGATAAGTGACCATGAAGCAGTTAGTGATTGGTTAATGGAAGGCCGATGCCTCAGGTTGGGAAGAGGGGCTTGGTTATGGCACCAGGCCACGAGGTGCTCCCACGATGAGCGGACCCATTAATTATTGATTGAATGTTGGCGCAAGTGGCCTTGCGAAGGAAGCAAATAGAATATATAGGCTTTTTTCAAATTGGGCGCAGCTGTATGTACAATTGCAATTGCCTGGAAGCATGTGTCACCTTGGTTGCACTTTCACTCTGGGCCAAATGGTAACTAAAATGGTGTTATTGATGCCTTGCACAATCATATACGACAGGGTGGTCCCAAATGGCGAGGATCGTGTTGTGTGCCATGGCTATTGCTAAGTCAGTGCTACCACCAGCATTCTCGGCAGGCACCGTAATGCCGGCGGAGTTTCGTTTCTGGAACTTAGTGTGCCCCTGGCATTCACGGCGTGGACAGTAACGCCGGCTACGTTTCCTTTCTGGGTGACAGGGGTTCTTGCTTCATCATCAGTTTTTGTCATTGGTTTACATATTGGACTTACAGTTACTGCCTTTAGTCATCAAGCAGCCACACAGACCTAATGAGTGACAAGTGTGGGTTAAGAATGGCCTTCCATATTTAATCTGATGGAGACTTCTGGGATGGCCCAACAGCCAAGTTGCCCCATTCATGTGAAGTACCACTTGAGTACCACTTACCACTTGAGTACCACTCTGCACAATTGAATCATACCATTACTGTAATCCTCGCTGACACTTGAAGCTTTACCTAAGCATCGTGTATTTCATTTTGGGGCCTATGCCAAGGACCCAGGACAGGACGTGCGCGCTTGAGACTGATGTGCAAATGCCTGAAGGGTGGTGAATATGAAATGGTGGGCTTAATTGTGAAGTTGAGCTGGCAAGTTGACCAGAGGACTCAGACCTCACCAATGGACGACTCTATTGCCTCTGGGCTATTCACGCCTGCTCGATGTAGGTGTCGGCCAATGTAATAGGGGGCAGAAGTACGCCAGGGCTCTTGGGCGATCCCAATACCGAGGAGGCGGAGGAGTGTGAGCATGATGTTGGAAAGGTGGTAAGCCCCATACAGGTTGTATATGCCACACTTGGACTAACCTCGGTGTCAAATGGCCCATCTGGCAATGTTGCAGCAGGACATTGCAGGGGGTCTTCGAGGCATATAGCGGGGGGTCTTCGAAAGCATTGACCGATGACGGCTTGCCACCTTTTGCTCCCAAAGAGAACAGCGTTGGTGAATGTGTGGGTAAATAATGGCATGGGACCGGCGAGCCAGCCATCATCTTACACTGTGTTGAACCGCAGGTGCCCCTCCTCTGGACTTGACCCCAACAGCTCCTAAAAGTTTTCGCAAGGGAACTCCTGGTGAGGAGTTGCTTTGGCGTACATTCAAGGAGTGGACTCCAGAGCAGATAGAAGAGAGAGATGTATTGATAACTCCCAAGAAGAGCACTAGCAGGCCTTCAGCGATGTGTGACACAGGGTCTGCTGGCCCAATCCAGGGGGCCATGCCACCTTGTAATCAAGCTCCTGAAATAAAACTCCCCGTAAACCGTGCTCCGTTCTCGTGAGGGAACTCCTAGTGAGGAGTTGCTTTGGCATACATTCGATCCCCCACATCCTTTCCAACCCTCCTTCCATTCTTCTTCGCCAGCTCTAGCCTCAGCACTCAATGCCCCCATATTTCCAGCTTGGGATGCCATTTGGGTATGTAGGTTGTTTTACAGCATCATCATATCCTCCATTATCTTTTCCTGCATGTTTGATGTCACTGTCAAGTGATTTTGCAAGATCAGGATCATTTTGGCCTGGACGCTATACATAACATCCTGCTGCTTTTTCAGTTCCACCATAGTTTGTGCCATATCCTCTGGTGGAAGAGATGCTGACCCAAAGTGGTTGAGGACATCCTCCTCCTATTTCCTGGCAATTGGGAATCCCATGGTGCAATTCCCACTTCCGGTGGCAATCAGAACCGGCTAGCATCAACTTCCCTACTTTGGGTTGTACTGCCCTCCTTGGACAACTGTTCTGACCCCTCTGTTCAATCTTCCACATCTGATTACACTCCATCCTTGCCAAAACATACACAATCAACCTCCTTGTCTTTACAGGAGTTGCATAGGGCTCCCTATGTTCCACCTCCATACCTTTGTCATGCACTTTTTTCGCTTGACGCCTACCTCAGGACCCCCAAGAGTTTTGCAGTTCCTGGCACCATGAGAACAAAATTGCAGACCATGGTCACTCTCTCTACTATGGAGGCAGAATATATAGCAACTGTATCTGCAGGCCAAGAGATCCTTTTGTTAGCAACTCTGGGTTATGGCAGGGAAGGTTCGATAGAGCTCTTAGAAAGCTAGAATCAAATTCACTCTCTCAGTGAATTTATTGTCACTGTTATATTAATACAATACCTAGAATGGAATTCACTACATGATTTTCAGTCAACATGCTATGAAAATATAAATAATACTACTCGCCTCTCTCAGTGAATTTATTGTCACTGAGAGAGGAGCACTATCCTGTCTCAGAAGGCATATACGTGCACCCGGCCCTTTAGCGCTCAAGAGCTCATCGAAGTCATTTCAAACTCTGCTGGGTGCAGCCGCTTGTGAAAATAGAGATAACAAAATGAAATGGAGAGGTAGGGAGTGACTGGAAATTTTCAAAAATAATCAGAGAAGTGGATGCATGGTACAAGAACAATGTGAAAAGAGATTGAAACACCATACAATAAATCGAATATATTATGCTTGATTTTGGTGCAGGAGCATAAATGCACCCAACACGCCCCTCAAGCTTAACATATTCCTATTCTCTCATTGAGGATTCTCACTCTAGGACTAGGAAGTCCTTTAGTGAGAAGATCAGCTAGCATGTGTTCCGTTGGTAGGTACACAAGCTTAATTTCTCCATCTTCGACTATATCTCGAATGAAATATAATCTAATGTCAAAATGCTTGGTCCTCGTGTGTTGTTGAGTGCCATAGACGATGGCAATGGCTGATTGATTGTCTGAATAAAGTTTGATGGGATAATTCAGCGGTTGGAATATTTCAGAAATAAAGTGGCGCATCCATAAGGCTTCTTTGCTCGCATGAGTCAGGGCAACGAATTCAGCTTCAGTTGATGATAGGGCTACTATGGATTGTTTTTGACAACTCCATGATACTGTCCCTCCATCAATCTGAAAAATATAAGCTGAGTATGAGTGCCTGTGCTCTTGTGAAGCCCAATCCGCATCTGAATACCCAATGAGGCCATCTCAATTTTTCCCAAGTGTCAATTAGTCCATCGTGCCTTTTAAATATTTAAAGACATGTTTGACTGCATTCCAATGAGTTGGACCTGGGTTTTCGAGGAATTGAGACAGTAATGACACTGCGAATGCAATGTCTGGTCGAGTGGCTACAGCTGCCCACATCAATGATCCTATTGCTTGTCTGTATGGAACTCTTGACATCTTCTGTTTGTCTTCATCTGTGGAAGGGCATTGGTCCCTGGATAATTTGACGGCTGGGTCGAGAGGCGTGGAAAATGTTTTGGCATCATCCAGATTGAATTTTTTGATGATTTTATGGATGTATGCGGCTTGTGATATTGCAATCGATTTGTTATTCCAATCTCTTTCGATTTTGAGGTTCAAAAGCCAGTGAATCTCGCCTAGATCTTTCATACTGAATATCTGGGCAAGGTCATGCTTTACCACATCGAGGATTGGTTGACTCTCAGCTGTAATAGTGAGGTCATCCACTGCCGTTGCAATAATCGCATGCCCTCTCGGTCCACGTCTGCAAAATACAGCTCCATCTGAAGCTGATTTAGTGAATCCTAACTTGAGAAATTCACCACTCAGATGTTTGTACCATTCCCTTCCAGACTGTTTGAGGCCGTAAAGTGCTTTCTTCAGCAGGAGGACATCATCTTTGTCTCCGGTCTCATATCCATATGGCTGTCTCATGTAAATAGGTTCTGGCAGTGTAGCATTCAAATACGCACTGTCCACATCCATTTGGTGAATAGGCCAGTTGTTCCTGGCAGCAATGGCACATATAACCCATAAGGAAGTCATCCGAGCAACGGGTGCATAAGTTTCATTGTAGTTGACTCCAAAACTTTGTGTAAAGCCTTGGGCGACCATCCTCAATCAATCTATTTCCGACAATATTTGCCCCAGGAGGTGGTTTAACCACTTCCCATACACCTTTGTCGAGTAGCACCTTGTACTCTTTATTCATCAATGCTTTCCACATAGGATCATTTAAGGTTTCATCTGCATTGCTAGGCTCAGTCTGATTCAAATCCGGCAGCACTTTATCTTTGTTTTGATCGGAGGTCGAAAGTGTACTGATGGCAAGGTTATAATCACTGATGCCGTCAGTGGCAGAGGATAAATCTTGTTCGAATAATTTGTCTTGATGGTCCTCAATGTCCTCGTAAGCTAGTGTAGTGATGTCTGCACCAGTGTCTCTTAGCTTGAGATCTTGTTACGGGACCACTTGGGGCCGGCCGCTCCTGCTGCTGACGGATCCTCTCGCTTCTCCTTGTTCGAGCAGGCAGCTTCTTTAGGTCTGATATCAACAGTCTGACTGGGTTGCAGCTCTTCAAGACGTTCCTCTGGTTCATTATCATCAATTTCCTCAATCTTTGCCTCTTCGCTGACTAAGCGACTAGGCATAGGTGCTGGCGCCGAAATGGCCTGTATCACCTTTCTAGATGTAGGTAGCTGTGACTCTTTAATAGAAATGATTGGAGCTTTGCCCCCCTTCATCTCTGAGTCAAATATAACATTCCGCTCGACAGAAACCTTCTGAGAGTCAGGCCAGTAGATGCAGTGACCATGGCTCTGTCCAGAGATTCCTATCCACCGAGCTTTTTTGGCACGGGCTGCTAGTTTGTTTCCCTCTTTGACTTTAACGTAGACTTCAATTCCCCACACGTGTATGTCCTTCAGGTTCGGTTTCTCGTGATGGATCATTTCAAAAGGGGTTTTGTCTGGCAAAGCTCTTGTGTGCATCCTATTCCTAAGATAGTTGGTGTGCAAAATTGCATGCCCCCATAAAGTCTTAGGAAGACTTGATTCCAATAGCATGGCACGAGCTCTTTCAACTAGAGTTCGGTTTAAACGTTCAGCAACACCATTTGACTCTGGGGTGTCGTGTACGCTTAACCGATGCTTCGTGCCTTGCTTGGCTAAATGCTGTTTGAATTTCGAGCTTGTGTGTTCACCCCCTCTGTCGGAAACTAGTGCTTTGATGTGCACGTTCCTCTGTCAACGCATCAAGGCCTCGTAGAGTTTATACTTTGAAAATGCTTCTGATTTGTTTGCCATCAAATAGATAACCGATTCCCTTGAATAGTCATCGATGAAAGACACATAATAGGATTTCTTGTCAATTGTGGAGTGTCTCGCTGGTCCATAGACATCAGAATAAATTCTGTCACCGAATTTTGAAGATCGGCTTCTGGGTTCCTGAGGAAGAGATTTACGTGCAATCTTCGCTTGAATGCACGCATCGCAAAGAACCTTGTCACCTTTTGAGCTCAATTCAATGCCTAATATCATGCCACGGTTGAGCAAATGCTGTAGGGACTTTTGTGAAATATGCCCCATTTTCTGATGTATCTCCATGGCTGATGCACATATATGCGCTTCGGCACTTGTGTGTTGTAAGTCAAATCGATATAAGCCATTTGAATAGCTTCGGTGCTTGCATCAATATCCTGCCTTTATGATTGGATATTGTGCATTTCTGATTGGCTATTTGTGTGTTATAGCCTGCATCATCGCACTGGCTGATTGAGATCAGGGTGACAGCCATTTTTGGTGCGTAGAACGTATCCTTCAATGTGATCTTCAGTCTTATCTCCAATTGTATTAGATAGCACGAGTGAGCCTGAACCGAAGGCATCAAAAGTGCCCTTGTTGGCTGCACGAATTGTGCGTGGCTGTGAGAATGGACTGTAATCCCTCAGTAAATTCTTGTGAGGGGTCAACCATATGTGCGGTCGTTCCAGTGTCGAGGATAACAACAGTGTCCAAGGATAAACTACTCAAATTGGAGCAGTCGAAATTGGCAAAAGCGGCTGGACTGCCACTCTCATCCTCCTCAGAAGACACTTCTTCGGCAACATTCGCCTTGGCTTTGCCCTTCTTCTTTTTGGCTTTAGCTTTCTTTTTATGACGTGGCGCCTGGCCTTCTTTACCACCTCCTTTAGCCCAGCAACTCTCGATAGCATGTCCAGGCTTGTGGCAATTAGTGCATGTAGGCACCTTCGGGTCTTTCCGGCCCTTCTGCCCTTTCGTAGATGAACCAATAAATGCCTGCTCTTCTTGTGAAATATTGAGGGTCTTTCTCCTGTCATATTGAGCCTTTAGTACTCTGATAATATCATCAGGCACTAAGGGCATTCCACATTCTTCGAGCGACATGGTAAGGGCATTCATAACTGCCTCATAGGAGGGTGGAAGTGACGCAAGGATGATATCCGTGAACTCTCCTTCAGAAATTCTGGCTCCCATCTCATTAAGATGAGCATAGAGGTCTTGGGCCTTGTCTAAGTGATCTCTCAAGTCTCCATCCTTAGGACACCTCATACTGCGAAGCTGCCTCTGTAGGTTGGTGAGGCCCATCTTGGGCTTTTTGGTCATCTCATTGACCAATGCATCCCAGACTTCTTTTGCTGTATTCTTCTTCTGTAGCATCAGAGCTAGTGACTCTGACACTGAGACGATTATTTGGGTCTTTGCCTGTCCTTCTCTGGCAAGATACTTCTCCAGCTTCTCCTCAGCCTTCTCAATTTGTGCTTCCTCAGCATCTGCTGGAATATGGCTTGGAGGTATAACTGGGGGATCAGGAGGTTGAATGGCTCTCCCTTCTATATGCCTGAGTAGATTTTTGGACTCAAAATAACTTGTGAGAGTAGCTCGCCACAGAGGCCAATTACTTCCATCTGTTGCAAGCTTCTCCACACCCAAAAGCTTCTGCGAAGTGTCTGCAGGGCCCATAACCCTTGTTAGCAACTCTGGGTTATGGCAGGGAAGGTTTGGTAGAGTTCTTAGAAAGCTAGAATCAAATTCACTCTCTCAGTGAATTTATTGTCACTATTATATTAATACAATACCTAGAATCGAATTCACTACATAATTTTCAGTCAACATGCTATGAAAATATAAAGAATACTACTCGCCTCTCTCAGTGAATTTATTGTCACTGAGAGAGGAGCACTATCCTGTCTCAGAAGGCATATACGTGCACCCGGCCCTTTAGCGCTCAAGAGCTTGCGCATCGAAGTCATTTCAAACTCTGCTGGGTGCAGCCACCTGTGAAAATAGAGATAACAAAGTGAAATCGAGAAATAGGGAGTGACTGGGAATTTTCAAAAATAATCAGAGAAGTGAATGCATGGTACAAGAACAATGTGAGAAGAGATTGAAACACCATACAATAAATCGAATACATTATGCTTGATTTTGGTGCAGGAGCATAAATGCACCCAACAGGCCTTCCCCCTTCTCATCATACATTTCTGGTGTTGGGGAGCATATCACCGAACGAGCGGTATCTCGCCCTTTGGTCGCTCCAGGAGCCGACACTGGGCTAAGTGGGAATTCTGAAGCCATGGAGTACATAGCAGATGCTGATGGATATCCACATCCTCCAAGTGGACTTATTTAACATGTGGGGGATATTATTGACTCCAAAAAGAGAGAAATGAAGTTCATGTCATGCTTACCCGGTAGAGTGGTTGCCCGACCTCCGTCGCCCACCAGGTAAAACCATGTATGCCTGAATAATGGCCATTGTAGAATAGCACAGACGAGACAATACCTGGTTGCATTCAAAATAAAAACACGCGCTACATCGTGTTGCCTACTCTACATTTCCCCTTGCGTCGGAATTTTTCTTCCTCCATCAACTGTAGCAGCCTCTCTTTGTGCCTCTCGAGCCCACAGTTCCAAAATACCCCCTCCCATGTGTTTGGCAAATTTTGGTGAAAAGTGGGCACAACCCTGTCGATTTCAGAAAGCACAATAGGTGCAGCTTCTATTTCACACAAAAAAACATTCAGCTCTGCATGGAACGATTGTCCTTCACCAAGAAGTCCTGCGGTCCGCCCTCAGAAGCTGATAAAATCGCAGGGCTATGAGGGTGTGGCTTATGGGCCGTTTTATTTCAGCTTGATTACAAGGTGGCATGGCCCCCCGGTTCGGGCCAGCAGACCCTGTCCCAGCCGTCGCTGAAACCCTCCTGGTGCTCTTCTTGGGAGTTATCCATGCATCTATCTTTTCGATATCCTCCAGAGTGAACTCCTTGAATGTACCCCACATCCGCTCCTCACCAGGAGTTCCCTCGCGACAACTTCTAGCAGCCCTTGGGGTCAAGCCCAGAGGAGCGCTGCTTACGGGGAGTTTTATTTCAGGAGCTTGATTACAAGGTGGCATGGCCCCCCGGTTCGGGCCAGGAGACCCTGTGTCACCAGTCGCTAACGCCCTCCTCATGCTCTTCTTGGGAGTTATCCATACATCTATCTTTTTGATATCCTCTCGAGTGAACACCTTGAATGTACCCCACATCCGCTCCTCACCAGGAGTTCCCTCGCGAGACCTTCTAGGAGCAGCACCTGTGGTTCAACACAGTGTGAGACAATGGCTGGCTCGCCGGTCCCATGCCATTGCTTACCCACACATTCACCAACCCCGTTCTCCTTGGGAGAAAAAGGTGACAGGCCATCATGGGACCACATTTCCAAAGACCCCCCGCTGTGTATGCCCCAAAGTCCCCCTGCAATGACATGCTGCAACAACCCCAGAGGGGCCATTTGACACTGAGGTTAGTCCAAGTGTCGCATATACAACCTGTATGGGGCTTACCACATTTCCAACATCATGCTCACACTCCACCGCCTCCTCGGTATTGTGATCGCCCAAGAGCACCAGCCTTCCACTTGGGCTTCTGCCCCCTATCACATTGGCCGACGCCCAGGTCAAGCAGGTGTGAAATAGAGCAGAGGCGGTATACTCGTCCATTGGTGAGGTCTGAGTTGTCTGGTCAACTTGCCAGCTCAACTTCACAATTAAGCCTACGATTTCACCTTTACCACCCTTCAGGCATTTGTATACCAGTCTCAAGCGGGTGCGTCCTGGCTTCTTGGCATACACCCACCCCAAAATGAAATACACAAAGCCACCCTCAAAGCGCCCTCGTCACTCACCCTCTTCCCTCATTTGCCACCAGCCTTCTACGGACCTCGGCTAGCACTTAGGTACGGCTTCAAGCAGCGAAGATTACACTAACTGTATGATTCAATTGTGCACAGCGGTACTCAAGTGGTACTTCACCTGAATGGGGCAACTTGGTTGTTGGGCCATCCCAGAAGTCTCCATCAGGCTTGGTGATTAAATACACAAGGCCATTCTTAACCCACACTTGTCACTCATTAGGTCTGTGTGGCTGCTTGATGAATAAAGGCCGTAATTGTAAGCCCAACATGTAAACCTATGACAAAAACAGACGATGAAGCGACAACCCCTGTTGCCCAGAAAGGAAATGCAGCCGGTGTTGTTGTCTGCGCCGGGAATGCCGGGGGCACACTAAGTTCCAGAAACGAAACTCCACCGGCGTTACGGTGCCCGCTGAGAATGCCGGTGGTGGCGCTGACTTAGCAATAGCCACAGCACACAACACGATCCTCGCCATTTGGGATCACCCTGTCGTATATGATCCTGCAAGGTATCAATAACACCATTTTAGTTACAATTTGGCCCAGAGCCAAAGTGCAACCAAGGTGACACATGCTTCCAGGCAATTGCAATTGTGCATACAGCCGCACCCAATTTGAAAAAAGCCTACATATTCTATTTGCTTCCTTCGCAAGGCCACTTGTGCAAACATTGGATGAAGAATTAGCAGGTCCGCTCATTGTGGGAGCGCCTCATGACCCGGTGCCATAACAAGCCCCTCTTCCCAACCTGAGGCACCGGCCTTCCATCAACCAATCACTAACTGCTTCATGGTCACTCATCCGGTGCACTTTCATTTGGATGCCTGGCACTCCATCTCCTACATGTGGTAAAACCTCCTATTGCCATTGAAGACGTCATAGCCTGCAGCGACCTTGTGCTCAATCTTTGGACGTGTCCTCCTACCACATGCCCATCACCATGAGCCATTCGAGCCAGCCAGGTTCCTGGTTTATGCTCTGGTTGCCACATGGTCAGCCCCTATGTGCTAATTTGCCACCATCCTACTCCCACCATTAGTGCCTACCAGTCACTGGCAAAGCCTTTCATAGGCATTAGAGTAGGTGTTCCCTGAAACCTCTACTGGATTCTATCTACTCACATCACATGTTCTTTATGCTACAGTCAACGAAGTGGAGGGGAGCACAGATGAAGGTGAGGTTCCAGCTAGGCCATTTGGCGAATGATTGAGTCCATACCAAGAGGCCCGCATGCGTGGCCATGAAGCTACATGGGTATCAGCATCAGAACCGTTATTGACCCTAAGCGGCTAAGAAAGATGAGTCTATGTCGTTCTGATTATGCTGTGTTATGCGACTCACGTCACCGTGACCTAACCATATCTCAACACAGATCATTATTCCTCCTACAGACATCACCATGGAGCTGAACAAAGACCAACATGAAGTTCCAGCTAGGCAATTGGGCGAACATATGATCAAGCGGCATCGGGCCCGCATGTGTCGCATCGAACCTCCACGGCTATAAGCATATAAATGGTTATGAACCATAAGGGGGGAGGAAACATGCATCTATGTCGCCCTGAATATGCTGTGTTATGCGACTCACATCACCATGACCTAACCATATGTCATCACAGATCATTCTTGCTGCTACAGCCACTGTAGTGGAGCGGGGCGAAGACGAGGGTGATGTTCTAGCTAGGCAGTTGGGTCAATGTTTGACCAGGCAGCATCAAGCCCGCATGCCCTCATCCAAGCTCCACCGGTATAATTATGCTACTCACATCACATGGACATAACGATATCTCATTACAGGTCATTCTTTCTGCTACGCACACCGAACTGGGGCGGAGCAAGCATGAACATGAGCTGGCAGCAATGGAATTTGGTGAAGGTTTCAACAGGTGGGAACAGGCCCGCATCTGACGCACCTAGGCTCTACTGGTATAATAATCTCAATGGTTATCAACCATATGTGTTGACGAAACATGGAGCTAGGTCGTTCCAAATATGCTGTCTGATGCGATGGATTGTAGAGGCCTATGGGAATATATTACACTTCCAACGCATATCGATTTAGCCTGCCAACGGCAACGATTCTCCATCCAGGCTTCTTACCAAGTGGTGGACCAGGCAAACCCACTCTCTTACCGGCAATATATGCTAAGCATCCTTCTGGTTTCTCTATGACCACCTCAATTCCAGCCATGGATATACCACTGGAACATGACAGTGACAGCCCCATCCAGTCCCTCGTTGGTATCTGAAGCTCATGCTATACTAGGCGAACTCAGACTATAGAAGCAGGCACACCGTGTGGTCACTACAGCACCCCAGCTCGCATCATTACCTCCCGGTGAACATATTCCGTGCGTAACGGCGCCGAAAAACTCAAGTATAAGGTATTTGTAGTAAATGCTATAGTTGTAGTAAATGCTCAGTGTACCACAGTCACCGAACAGTCATCGATTGCATGATCCTGTGGTGGGCCTCCAGATGGCCACATTACTTGCATCCGGAACTATGGTCCCTCCATGCACGCATATATGCCCAATTCCTCTGCTTGAACCAGATGCAGCAGGTCGTAGCTTTCGGGTTGGTGTTGGCAGGGGCTGCGTGGGGTGTTATGCGTCCTTATTATATACATATATGCCAACTGCCTCTGCTTCAAGGACCGGCCTCTTCTTACTATATAATCCTCTCAGACACCAAGAGTCTCACCGTCCACCAACATGTTTCCACAACAGTCCTGGGGTGCGGACCTCGGTGCATTTCTAGTCTGATGGGGTTTGATGTTGAATGGTGATATTAGAAGCCCTATCCATTCTACATTTCCTCTAATTTTCTTGGTATTTTTCTCTCCAGTAGTTAGTGACTTCTTGTTGACTCTTTGCTTTGTATCTGCGCTTTTTGGCATGCTTACATAAGCCAAAAAGCGCCAGCTAACAGCTGGGGAGTGTGGGAGAGTGCCCCTTATCTTGTGCACTCACCACACATCCCAAGGTATGATGTATCTAGCTGTATAAGCTGATCTTGTGCACTCACCACACATCCCCAGACCTGCTGGGGTGTTTGTTAGGCTTATCAGGCTTGTTGTAAGGCTCCTATAACTTCGCTTTTTTACAGGTGATGGGCCCCGGCCTTTAAACTGCCCTACAGGACAATCTAAAGCCTTATCAGACACCTCCTGCACCTCCTACACCTCTTCTGTCATTGCTGCCACCCTTGGTCCTCAGATTTCGCCTCAGGACCCCCTGATAAGCTCCTAGAACCTGTGATAGTGTCACCAATCGCTTCAGCACCTCCACATCCACCCAGGACACCTCCCAGGACCTCCATCCACCTTTTGTGCCCTTATCAGCCTCCTCATTGCCTGCATTTTTGCACCTTTTGGACCACCGCTTATCTGGGCGCTTATTTGGATTGCTAGGGTAGTTGACGCTCCTGAGAAGCTTTGGGTCCAAGATTTGAGGGATTAGCTTGAAGGGTTAGGCTGCAAAGGTCAAATCTTGAATTTGTGCTCATCTTGCTGTTCTGAACACTTTGGCAAATTTCGCTTCCCTGAGCCTCCACTGGTGCGCTGATAGGCGCCTCCCACTTGTCCAAGACTAAGTGAAGGGCGCTCGTTCGTTTGGTCCAATCCATTTGTTATTTGGATCAAATCCTGGCCGGCAATTCACATTTTCTCCGCCATTCCCTCACTTGCAACCCATTTCTTCCCTTTGATTTTAGGTCCTTGTGTCGTCTCTGACACTGCTGGGTTATAGATTTGAACTGTTGGGGGTGTTCTCTTTGTTGAGTCACCTTTTATCTCACCTAACAATATCCTGGTAGTCATCCCAGTGAGTTGGGCAGTGTCACAACTGCTCGTCTTTCAGTTATTAGTGTTAGTTGACTGCGTCATGGGAAAGGACGGTGACCGTGTCACTAAACTTGGGGAGGGAAACTATAATACATGGGTGGGGGAGATGCGTGCATTGCTTATGACCAAAGAGGTCTGGAGTCTGGTCAAGGGAGAATATACTCAGCCTGGTGTCTCAGATATGGCAGAGTTAAAGTCCTGGAGAAAGGACAGGGATATTGCAGCGGGACAGATATATCTGGCCTTGGAAGCGTCTCAGAAAGTCCATGTCAAGGGCTTGGAGGAGGATCCTGTGCAAATGTGGTGCAAACTGGAGTCTGTGCACCTCCAGAAGCGTCCTGCCACCAGGTTTAATGATTTGGATGGGTTGTTCAGCATCAGGAAACAGGATGATGAGACGCTCAATGCTCTCATGACCAGAGTTGATGACGCCATAAACAAGGTTCAGGATTTGCGTCCACCCAACTTCACCATTGATGACATGGACGGAGAACTGGCTGCTATGGCACTCATCAGGGCACTCCCTGAGGAGTATACTGCGTTCAAATCTGCCCTCATGTTGCTTCCTCAGTTTGACTATCAGACTGTCAAAGAGCTATGATCTTGGAACAGCAGAACCGTGCTCCACGTGGCACTGATTCTACTACCATTGCCATGAAATCTGCTCAGATTGCCCAGACTCCACAGTCATCCTCTACTTGCGACTTCTGCTCTAGATCTGGCCACACGTTGGAAACTTGCTTCAAATATAGGGATGCAAAGCGTCAGGCTGAGCAGGAAGCCAAGGAGAGGAAGGCTAAGAAGAATGACAAGGGGAAGAAGAAGCCAGAGCAGGCCAAGCAGGCTGAGCAGGAGGAGGAAGCTAGCAAGGTGGAATTTGCAGGCAACGCAAGTATCTCTCTCCCAGATCCCACTAGTCCCACAAATGCCCTCATTGTCGAGGCAAGTGCTGACTGGACTGCAGACACAGGTGCCTCTTCACATATGACGCCTCATCGTCACTGGTTCACAACTTACCAACCCCTTGAAATACCCATTCATCTCGCAGATGGCCAAACCATCCATTCAGCGGGGGTTGGATCTGTGAGGTTTAAGCCAGTTGTAAATGGACTACCTAAGCGTCTGCTGGAATTTGAAAGAGTCTTGCATGTCCCCCTTCTGAGAAGTAACCTCCTGTCTGTCTTGTATTTAACTCGACATAAACATTTCCATGTGTCTATTGTGGGAGACAAGATGTTGTTCAATCGGCAAGGCAACCTCCTCTTCACTGCCACAGTAACTGGAAACAATACAGCCCACTTAGATGGTCTCACACAGCCAATGACAGAATTTGCCGGGCTGATCAGCACATGTCCTCTGGACATAACATTATGGCACCGTCGTTTTGGACACTTGAACTTTCCTCATGTCCATCATTTGGTGTCAAAGGAGCTGGTCACTGGTCTGACTATCAAGTCACAGGCAACACCAGACCCCATCTGTGAGCCCTGCCTTGCAGGGAAACAACATCGGGTAGTAAACAAGACAGCAAACTTCCATGCTACTGAACCACTTGTTCTCATCCACTCTGACCTCCATGGTCCCATGCCTGTAACACAGGATGGTTACCGGTATTGGATTACCTTCATTGATGATGCCACCAGGCTATGGGTGGTCATCAAGCTGAAGGCAAAGTCAGATGCATTTGATGCATTCAAGCGGTTCAAGGCATATGTGGAGAATGCCACGTCTCAGAAGATAAAGACATTGCGAGATGACAAGGGAGGAGAGTACATGTCCACAGAATTTGACATGTTCTTAGCTACTGCTGGGATTGCACCCCAGCACACTGTGCGGAATGAACCCCATCAGAATGGGGTAGCAGAGCGTGTTAACAGGACTCTCCAAGAGCAGGCCATTGCCATGCTCACGGAATCTCACCTTCCAACTTTCCTTCTGGAGTTATGCTGTGCCAGCCCTGGTCCATGTGAGAAATAGGTCCCCTACATCCGCATTGCAGGGAGAAATTCCCTACACTGTGTTTTATGGAAGTAAACCAGATGTCTCTCATTTACGGGTCTTTGGGTGCACAGCATATGTTCATGTCCAGAAGGACAAGCGCAAACCTCTTGGTTCTCATACCGAGAAATGTGTCTTTATTGGGTATCCTGCCGAGTATAAAGGGTGGATGTTCTATAATCCTCTGACCAGGAAGGTTATCATCAGCAACACTGCTGAATTTGATGAGCGTATCTTCCCAGGTCTAACAAGGCAAACCCACCCACCACTCCCAGAAGTTCCCCCTCCAGGACCATCTACTACTATTGAAGTGGAGCGACGTCCACCTCAGGTAGAGGTACAGGAAAAGGTGGGAGATATACCTAATCAGGTGGGAGCTGTTCCTGCACCTCTCCCAGAGCCTCCAGAAGCTGTCTCCCCTGACCCCAGTGATGGTTTGGATGATTCTCACTCTGACTCAGACTCAGACTCTGAGGGAGTTACACCTCCACCTCCAATGAGAAGGTATCCTTTGCGAGAGCGACGCCCTCCTGGCAGATGGTGGGAAGCCACCACATACAGAGAGGGAACTCCTGCTATTGAATATAGCAGTGAGGAGGACGAGTCTCCAGCACCCTCCCAGCCTGCTGATTCTGGAGAAGAATCTCTTTATACTCATGCTCAGACTGATACAGTGCTCAGTGCACATGATGCCTTTGAGTGTGCGTTCCAGGCTGCACTCAAGGTCTCTGCCCACAGCACAGATCCCAAGTCATTTGCTGAGGCCATGAAACGCCCTGATGCAGAATATTGGTTCAAAGCTGCATATGATGAGATCCAAGCTCAGCTTGACAATGGCACCTGGAAACTTGCCAAACTGCCCCCAGGCAGAAAGGCCATTGGCAGTCGATGGGTGTTTCTCATCAAGCGAAAAGCCAATGGGTCCATTGATCGCTACAAAGGAAGGTTGGTTGCCAAAGGATATGCCCAGAGGCCTGGCTTCGACTACACTGAGACGTTTGCGCCCACTGCCAAATGGGCTGCATTGCGTGCTGTGCTTGCAATGGCCGCCATTGAAGACATGGAGCTCGAGAGCATCGATATCTCATCTGCATACCTAAATGGAGAGCTTGATCAGGAAGTTTACATGGAGCAACCAGAGGGGTTCCACCAGGGTGCTTATGATGATTTCCTCAAGCTTCTCAAAGGTATCTATGGTCTGAAGCAATCTGGGAGAATCTGGCATCAGAAGCTCGATAAAGAGCTGCGGGAGATGGACTTTGTCAAAGTGAGGTGTGACCATAGCATTTGGGTGTACCAGAAGGGTGATGATAAGGTCATCATCCCGGTCTTTGTGGATGATTTGACCATTGCATCCAAGTCCAAGGAAGCCATGCGGCGTGTGAAGGATGAGCTGAAGAAGCGTTTTAAACTTAGGGACCTCGGTCCTACGTCTTTCCTCCTTGGAGTTTCCATTGAGAGGGACCGAGCCAAGCGCACACTCACACTCTCACAGAAGCAGTATACCTTGGACCTTCTGGAGCGATATGGTCATTCTGATTGCTATACACTCTTTACTCCTATGGATCCTGGCTGCAGGCTGTCCACTGAACAGGCTCCCTCTACACCGGAGGAGGTTGAATTCATGAAAGACAAGCCATATATTCATGCAGTGGGATCCTTGCTTTATTTGGCTACTGCAACCCGTCCAGACATAGCATATGCGGTGGGAGTATTGGCCAGATTCAACTCCAATCCTGGCATGGCACACTGGACAGCTGTCAAGCACCTCTTCAAATACCTGAAGGGCACCCTTGACTACAAGCTGACATACAAGCCAGGCTTGACACAGTCAACCCAGCTGTTTACGTCATATTCAGATGCAGACCATGGTGGAGACAAAGACTGTGGTAAATCCACTGGTGAGTATGTGGTTAAAATGGGAACTGGAGCCATCAGTTGGAGAACAAAATTGCAGACCATGGTCACTCTGTCTACCACAGAGGCAGAATACATTGCGGCTGTCTCGGCAGGCCAAGAGATCCTTTGGTTGCGAAATTTGTTCACTGAGCTTGGGTGGAAACCTAGAGGTTCCTCCACACTCTTCATTGATAACCAGTCAGCAGTTCAAGTTGCTAAGAATCCTGAACACCACGGGAGACTCAAGCAACTAGACTTGCGCTTCTACTGGCTGAGAGATGTGGTCACCGAAGGAAAAATCTCAGTTGCTCACATTCCTACCGATGAGATGCCAGCAGACATGTTGACAAAGTCGTTGACAAAGGTCAAGGTTGAACGCTGCAGGAAAATGCTAGGACTAATGCTATAATGATTTGCACTGAGCATTGTTTAGCGCCTGGAGCGGTAAATAAAGTTTACAGTTGCTAATTATTTTCAGACTGCGCCAAACCTTGTTTTATCTTTACCAATGCTGTACATTTGCAATCAGCATATCCATGTGCCTCTCAGCGCGCCCATCTACTCCCAATTCCATCAGTTTCATCCAACCATCGCCACCTCCTTCTATCACATATCCCTCACCAGTACACTTGTCGCCGGTCACTGCCCAGTCCAATTCAGACCTTCTACCACCCGGCTTCGACACCCTACCATCATCTCCTTGTGACACTGCTCATTCAGGCAGTCATATATCATTCATACCACTCACACCACAAGTTCGCATTAAGAATCGGTGGCATGCCATGTTCTTATGGGCAACGGGGATTTTGCGACGGTGGATGAAGACTGATATGCCGAGGGTGGAAGAGGTGACTCCTGCCGTAGATTTGGGAGCTTTAGAAGAGGAGCGGTTTGAGATGCTGCGGATGAGGACATTGGAGGAGCTGGAAGTGATTGAGGCGGCATTCCTTGAAAGGCTGTGAGGTGTAGGAATGCAGAGCTCTATTATCAGGTGGGAGTGTTGAATGGTGATATTAGAAGCCCTATCCATTCTACATTTCCTCTAATTTTCTTGGTATTTTTCTCTCCAGTAGTTAGTGACTTCTTGTTGACTCTTTCCTTTGTATCTGCGCTTTTTGGCATGCTTACATAATCCAAAAAGCGCCAGCTAACAGCTGGGGAGTGTGGGAGAGTGCCCCTTATCTTGTGCACTCATCACACATCCCCAGGTATGATGTATCTAGCTGTATAATCTGATCTTGTGCACTCACCACACATCCCCAGACCTGCTGGGGTGTTTGTTAGGCTTATCAGGCTTATCAGGCTTGTTGTAAGGCTCCTATAACTTCGCTTTTTTACATTCACTGCTACAAAAGAAGGTTGGTGGCCAAATCTCAGAGTCAGAGCAGCCCATCATTTCTCGCCTGGAATCGGGGGTCAGGGTTAAAGATGGAGGAATCAGTGGCAGATCCTCTCAGGCTGATGATGGTTATGCACAATGCAAGTACAGGTTTGGGCCCTTCCATGTTGTCCTCTGGGTTGGGAGATACCCCAGCCCCAGCCTTACTCCCAAGAGCAGGCCCAAGCAGCCATGCCACGTGCACCTATTCATGTCACCCACACTCAGTGGCACCATTTCAGTCCCAGCCTTGCTCCCAAGAGTCCCCAGTAACAATGGCAACTTGGTGTGTTCCTTCTTTCATCATCACTCCCTGGGAATACAGCACATCCTGAACAGGTAACCCATGCAAGCAGCTTCATCACTGCTCATGAGCCCACTGTGGCTCCCAGGATAATGAATGGTGCAGCATGGGCCTACCACTGTGGCATGTGCCTCACCTAATGGACAGTAAAAGTTCTGGCTGCCTTGGACTACATGCATAACCATTGCATGCTGTGTTGGATTTTGTGCAAGCACATTGTATCACATTCTGCAGGCAAATGTTTGTCACAGGTGAGGAAGCTATTGTTCAATCATAACACGAACTACAATATCCTGGCAGGCTTGTATGCCTGCTACAGATGTTTGATGGATATGTTGCAACCATCAGCCAAACACAATCCCAAGAAGAAAAATGAATGCATGTACTGGGATATCCTACCCTCACACACAGCCTTTGCATTATGGGAGCACAATGTGACTCATCAGTGAGTTCTGGAAGAGTTTCAGCCCTTGGGCCCACAGGGTGGCCATCTTGTGGCCACCCATGCGGAGTACTGGCTTCTCTAGGTTGAGAATGTTGTGATAAACGCAACTAATAAAGAAAGAAAAAAAAAAAAAATCAAAAAGAAACAGAAATGACATTTATGATAGACGTCGGCGCAGACGACGATCACACGAATTTACGACATGCTATATTACCCATAGATCGGGTAATGTACAGAAGTTCGAGCATCGACCACGTGCGGTCGATCAGGGACAGCGCGCCTATCGAGTGATGGCATCGGCCATGACATCGACAGGCGCCAGGCCATAGGCACCAAGGGCTGCGGGCACCAAACGCCGCAGAGGACAATATACTGCGCAGGAATATAGGGTGCTGTGGAGCGACCTGAGAATGTCATCCGCAGTACACATACTCAATTAGCTGCCCCACAGAAAGGGCACAGAGACAGCGGCCCCATCTCCAAGCCCAGCATATATGCTGGGCAGGGTAAACTCAACTCCATTTTTCTATTTGAACCCCATGACACGTCTGACTGATTACTATCTTAACATCATGTGGACAGGGGCTTTGTATACTAGGTACAGATCTCTATTCCAAAGCCCAGACAATCCTGACACCATCCCCATCACCCCATGACTTTATGACTATAAATTAGTCACCCCTTAGCTACAAACAGTTTTTCGACCCATCTGTCTAATATCTTGAACACTAGTAGTTACTATCAACATAGTATAAATAGCTAGTACAAATGTATGAACGAAATCATCCAGAATCGATTATTCTGCCTCCTGAAATTGCTGTAGTCTTGTTTGATAGCTACAGAGCTCAGATCTTGATAGTTTATTCCAAATCTTCGTCGAGGGTCTACTATCACTGTTTACACTATACTACCTTAAAAGCGAACGCTTTTGATTTGGTTATCCCTTGGATCGACACCGTTCTTCTGTCGACACGGTCACGTGACTCTCATTCATCAGTGCTGGACGTGCCTCGAAGGACTTAGTCAGCACGCAGAAGAGGGGTGAACACAGTGATTCCAGTCACTGAGCAATAGATTCTATTCGTTGAAAGGCACTAATTAACACCTTAATCCAAAAGAGAAGAGGGTCTAATCTTGCACAGGTGTTCATATTTCTTTTTTATTCATGCCCATCATCGCTGCAGCCTTCCATGCGCCCTCTTAGTGGGATGTGTGCTGAATCCTCTATGATGTTTGTGTCTGCTTTCCTTTTATGCTATTCACAATACTCACTCTGCCTGTTGTTCTCGCTTCTGTCTTTCTTCCCCTGCTTTTCATCATACATGTTGTCATTGCTTTTCTCTCTGTTCTTATCATCATCACCCATCTGCTCCACTCATGAATGTGCTTGCCAAATGTGTGATCCTCATGTGCCTCACTCTTTCTTAGAGTCTCTGCAGTTCACCACTCTCAACAGTAGGTACTTGTCACAAGTGTGGTACCATCCTCAATGAGAGGCACACAATTGCATGTGATCTGAATTTTGTGCTTTAATTCGGTGATGTGTGTCTCCCACAACTGTGTGGCGATGTGATTCTAATCGTTAATATCACCCCACATGAGATAGAAGTCATCTTAAACTGGCACCATTTATATAAAGGACAGTCTAATGGCGAGCTCAATAACACTCAAAGGCAAACAGTTTTAGCCAAATGGCTTCCTAGATTCTCTTTGGGACATGTCTACCTACAATCCTTAGGAGAGACTTAATATATATCTCTATTTCTTGAGGAGATATATATCATCCAAAATATGACATAAAAAAAATACCAAATTATTTTTCCAATGTCCTAGAATGATTTCCTGCTATTTCGGTTTTTAGACTAACAGAATTTGGCAGTCATGTGATGATCATGTGACCTATTTGTCAGCCTTTCAACCTTTGGACAATACAGGAAAAAAGTTTCAGAGTGCTCTGGGGCCCTTCCCTTTCTACTGCTTAAATTAGTGTTCAACATCCTTACACCAAATGATTTCCTCAGGAGGATATTCAGATTGACAACAATGTACAAGGATATATTAGATATCTTTTAAAATATCAACCCTAACCAAATTCATAGTCCATCATTTTGAGCAACTTGTATATTGCAAAGATCCTAAATTTTTTTTGAATGTTCTGTGGTTGTATGTGCTAAAGCATGGAGATAACAGAGCAATTTTAGATAGGATTTGGATGACTACATGTTAAAAGTATATATGAAGTATTGTTAGATGTATGATGATAGACTGTAGAGGCAAGCATGGACCATATGAGTATATATTAAAAGCATATATGAAGCTTGTTACAAATAAAGGATGGTGATGAGTGGAAGGCTGCATTCCGCACTAATCACGGCCTCTTTGAACCCCTTGTCATGTTCTTTGGACTCACAAACAGTCCTGCGACATTCCAAACCATGATGAATGACATCTTCCAAGACCTCATCATCGAAGGGCATGTGTGTGTGTACCTGGACGACATCCTGATCTTCACCAACACCCTTGAGGAGCATCGCTGACTTCTGCGAATAGTCCTTGAGCGCCTATGGCAGCACAAGCTCTATCTTCACCCTGAGAAATGCGAGTTTGAGGGAATGAAGATTGAGTACCTTGGTCTCATTGTGTCACATGGCAAGATGGACCCCGTCAAGGTTGCAGGTGTCATGGACTGGCCAACCCCAGCAAATCGCAAGGAGGAGTGCTAGGGTTTGCCAACTTTTATCGCTGGTTCGTCGAGGGGTTCTCACATCATGTGCGACCCCTGTTCGAGCTCACCAAGAAGGATGTACAATGGTCGTGGGGTGATCGTGAACAGCAGGCATTTGATGGGCTAAAGCGGCGATTCACATCAATGCCAATCCTGCACTTTGCAGATGATACCAGGTAGAGGCTGACAGTTCAGATGTCGCCACTGGTGCAGTCCTGTCCCAGGGATCTCCGGATGATGACAAGTGGCATCTGATCGCGTTTTACTCTGCGCACATTATATAGCCTTACTTTTTGTGCTTGCCTACGCCCCCCCGCCCCTGCTCCTTTCACTCGCATCACGTGTGAATGCTTTTTCCCTATGGGGTTTTTAAATGCCTTGCGTTGTTGACAGGTTTTCTAGCCGCGTTTTCTTCTCTTCTATTTACATGTACTTACTGCCCCTGTAATACGGCCCTGGAAAAAAGAAGTCCCCTTTATTTTCTGCTCTAGGCCATTCCTCCCACGTGAGGAATTTGATATGTGCAGTCTGCCATACTGGCCCAGGTAGGTCCTACTCTAAAATAACACAAACCGATTTTGGACCAGTCTAAGACATGTTACATAATTGCTGTGCTGAAGTTAGGCATATGCCAAAGCAAGCGTTTGCTTTGTCCCTATCAGCTTATGGCAAAAGCTCAAAGGAAATGTGCCATATTCCCTATAACCTTTAATCGTGAAGATTTTACTAATGATCTAGGAGCAGTATCCACCAGCAGCTCAGAGGATGTTGATGATGAGGCATTCACCAAGTTGGGTGGTAATGACAGTGGCTCTGGCTGGACTGGTGCCAGAAGGTAACAGACCCAAATTTCCCTCTAAAGTGAGTGCAAAAATTATATCTATGCCATACCTGACTGATTCAAGCATTGTCACTTAGCGCTCCAGTTTAGAATAGGCTCGAGTGAATGAGATTGAAGTTGACATCGCTAACCTTGGCCATGCGGCACACAAAAATGCCGATTCCCAAGGCTCCAGCTCTTCAGGTTATCCAAACTCTCATAAGGTGACCCAAGAAGATACTGGTTCCAAGCTCAATGGAAAGGATATCGAACGTATTCGCCAGCTCGGTGGCAAATTTGCAATTATGCACATGCTGTGGATCAGCAACGCACAGGCTGCGTTTCATACACCGCTGAATGGGGATTACACTCCAATGGACCGTTTCAAGCCAGGCACTGAGTGGAAGCGACAAGGGGAACAGGCCGATCTTTGACAAATGCTGCCAGCTGAGTTACACAGCCAGTTCCAAAGTGATTTTATTCCTCCAGCTGTAAGTTATTACTCAGTCCATTTCACTGTGCTGATATATTTGTAGTTCACTTATGGTATGAGCAATGAACGCTCGAATAGCTCATCCAGAATCAGAAAATGTCTTGGATCCAGACCAGAATCTTTAGATTCCCACCCGATCTCTTTGTCAAAGCTGGCTGGCAACTTGCAAACTGTCATGTATTGGCTGGGTGGATGGAAAATTCTGACGGTACCTCGTTCTATACGCCATTCACCCCTATTCTTTATCAGGGCCAACGTGATGTAAACCATGTTTTCCTCAATAAGGCGCTATTTGATGTATGTCTCTATTACATATTCTATCATTGGGGTTTTCTTATATATTTACACACAGGTTTTCAATGTTATAATTTGCGGTCCAAGTGCCCTTGACCGTGAGCCTGGTGTTAGGAGTGGGACTATGACAATGGATGTGATATGGGAGCTTACAGAGGTTACTCCTGGTGCCACAGCTGCTGCCACTACATTTGTAAGCTATAACGCACCTTTACGATTATTGTTTTCTTTACTGATACCCCTGTGATTAATCAGACATGATTTGCATTGAGTCATGATGGTATGTTTCAACGCCAAGGTGCTGCAACGAAAATCGACTACGAAGGAGATTTCAACATTTACCTCTCTCTGGTCATGAAGAGAATCAGCGGTCAGTCAAGCGGATTCTTAGAATTTGGAACGATTATTTCTTTCCTGCTACATCAAATTTCGACACCATTGTAGCAGCACCTGTACAGACAGTCAACGATGCCTTCGCGATGCTTGAGGAAGATGAGGAGGTTGGACCCATCGATCAGCACGATATTCTTTCTCCCAATCACCTGCCAACTCATGATAACGCTGCAAGTCCTGCTGACCCACTGACAACCTCTATACCCTCCAACACATATCCTACCAGAAAACAGCAAGCACCTATATAAGTAGGAGACACGGTTGAAGTAATCAAGCCATCCAAAGGGATAGGAAGGGGAAGCGTGGGGGGGGGGAATAAGTAGGTTAGATATAGTGCAAGTCATGTAATAGATGGCCAGCATGTGTTCAATGAGGAGAACCTTTACTTTTTCATTAACTGCTCGGTGAACAAGTTTACCGCTTAATTCTGAGTTTTTTTATAAGATAGGATTCCAGGCATTGACATATTTCTCTAGTAGTTACAAGTAGAATGTAAAGATGACGATCTTATGCCTTGAGTCACAAGGGCACACAGAACTTGACCAAGGTGTGGTATTCTGATGCTACGTAGTGACAGTATAAGGGTAAGATGCGATGGGAACCGCTGGCCGGTTCCCACGCAAAAACTATACAGTGGGTCCCTAAGGGGCCCACTGGGATTATGTAATAACTAGAGTACATGTATGCTATCTAGGTTATTTACACCCTCCCCCTCTATAGACAACTATAGGGGACCAACTACTACTCATAGAGGTCATCCATAATGGAACCCTCTAGAGTTGCCGATACGATGACATCATCGTCGTACAGGGCCGGTGGAGCCCGCGACTCCTCCGGGGGCACCTCCGCATCAACGGTGGTGATTGGGTGAGGCTGTTCTGCCTCACCACTAGCGGTGGTTTCCGCTTGGGTGATGAGGCCAGCATCCTCACGGAGCATGGCCTCAATGGCCGGATCCTCAGTCTGGGGAGGGGGCCGGAAAAGTGCCAGCTCCTGATCGAGCTGAGCGTGGGTGAGAGGTCGTGGCACCACGGCCCTCACGTGGCTGGTCTCGAGGACCTTTTGTTGGCCCTCGTGGGCGGCGGCACTGAATGCCGCGCCGGTGAGGCTGCGTTGAACATAATGTTCAATGTGTGCCACTCGCTCGCGAGTGACCCCCACGTAGCGGGCCAACCATCTCGTGATCTCGGCGAGCAGGATGTCAGGGCCAGCTCGGCCCCCCATGGGGTATGGGCCCGTGATAGAGAGCTGCAGGGTGGTGCTCTGCGGCGTCAGGACTTCCCTGGCATCGACGAGGCTCGACCATTGGTCGGTCGAGCCAAACAAGTCGAGCAGCCTCGCCTTGAGAGGCGATGCGACCCCTTTGACCCAGGGCGCAAGGGCCTTCAACCACATCCAGACGTCCATGTTGTCTAGGTTGAAGGTACCATCCGCGTTGTCATGGATGGCTGACAGGATTCCTTCGGGGTTGTGTATCCAGCCCCTTAGGATGGCAGCGATGTCGTGCGGGGTACCGCCCACTATCACGAGACAATACCTTTTGGGATTGCGAGCGCGTTGTTCGTGCTCGATGCGTTTGAAAACACCGATCATCTCGCGTGTGTGCGTGAGCTGCGGCGTTTCTTTCGCCCGCGCTAGGAGCTCGACGAAGCGTGGGTCGTTGAGAGGGCAGACGTCGTACCATTGAGTACGACACTATTGGGCCTTCCCTACTGGTCACGGTAGGAGGCCCATCTTGGAGATTGGTGGGTCTCCGAGTGGGATGATCATTCCCTCCCCCGGGTAGGGAGGGTGAACTGTCCCCGCCGGTGGAGGCAGGACCACGCCAGGCCCGGTGTACTGGGCCTCGACCTGTGCTACCCGCCATTGAAGGGTGGGGTCGTTGATTGTGTGCGATGGTGACGCCACCAGGTATGCGCTGATCGCGCTTTCCTTCGCAATGGCTAACCCATTGACGGTGTTGGGAGTGCCGTGCAATTTCTTGTGCTTCTTCTTCGGCTGCTCTGCCAGCCGCTGTGCCCTCCCCGGGTCGTACATTTTCAAGACGGAGGAGTCGGACTCCCATCTGTCCGGGATGCTGTACGGGTGTCGGAAGGTGCGCTCTGCCCCTCTGTCGTTGTCGTTGTCGGGGTCGGCGCCAATAATCGGGACGCTAGCCCCGATGTTGCACACGCCGGCAAGGGCGCCGTTGTGCGAGGTGATGATGGCCCAGCCACTGGGTCTGTGGCCGGGTCATGGCGTGGCCTTTTTGGGGCTGCGTGAACGAGAGTGACCTGGAGCTGGGCTGCGCTCAGCTGCTGCTCCAGTTCCTTTATCTTGGCGCGCTCGGCTTCGAGCGCGTTGTCGTGGTCTTTGACCACGCGTTCCAACTTCTTGACCTCTTTTTTGAGGTCGTGGATGTCCCTGAGGGGCTCCTCTCGCGCGTCACACGCGATGCCTCTTGGGAGCCATCCCCAGGCCGCGTCGACGGCGTCGCCGATGTCCTCGTCCTGCAATTTGACCTTGCGGGTGCCGGTCGCGGCCCTTAGGTGCGCGGCGTAGTCCGCGCACGTGGCACAATTGTCGGGGTGGACGATTGCGAGAGCATCTTCCCATCCTAGGATCATCCAGTGCTCCTGGTCGACTGGAGCACGTAGGATGTCTGCGGCCCCCTGTTTCGGGGCCGTTGTGCGCGTTGTGGACGTTGACGGATCAACGTCCATCCATCTTTGGGGGGCATCATCTTCGTGGGGAGATGATGGTGGTAGGCTTCCAAGAAGCGATGCGCCCTCGGAAAGATCCGAGGTGAAATTTAACCGTGCCGTGGCCGGTGTGTCATGTGGTCTGCACGTGACAGACACATCTAGCGGCGTCTGGGGAGGTTGCGTGGCTTGCTTACCCCCTGAAGCTCTAGATAGCTATCTAGGGCTTCAAGGTCCTTGCAGGATGACATGGGTTCCCATGTCACGTCACCTAGGGTCCGGCAGACCTGGAACTCCAGGTCCATTGAGTTTATCCATCGATGTGCGATAATCTCGTCGACGAGCCACTCCTTGTCATCATTCGCTCCAAAGTCATAAAATGACTTGGCCTCACGACGAGGGAATAACTCGTTGTTGTTAGCCTCGTATCGTTGTATGAGGCTTGAGTGAAAGACCGGTGAAATACGATGGCTTTTCAGCTCGTCAGGAAGTTCAAGGGTCACTGTCAAGGCGTCGTTGTGGGCCTCGATGACGCGGTATGGTCCAATGTACCGCGGGACTAGTTTTCTGGCTCTTCCTTTTGGGAGAGTTAGGTTCTGGGTCGAGAGGTAGACATGGTCGTTGGCCGGGTACCTGTCGCTCACCATACGTTTCTTGTTTGCATGAAACATTTGCGTCACTCGATGCTCTATGATTGCATCGTGTGCCGCCATCAGGTTCCATTTTGCCTGATGTGCGAACCGGGCTACCCCCTTGAACGGGGTGTCCACGGCTATGGGGAGGTCTATCCGTGGCATATAGCCGTGGTTCAGCTCGAAGGGCACGAACCCTGTGGTCGCGCTGACATTGCTGTTGAGGGTGACCTCAACCATTGGGCATTTCAATGCCCAATATTTCTGATCGTCTCTGACGACCGCGCGCAATATCTGTCCTATTGAGCGGTTTGCCCGCTCAGTGGCTCCATCCGTTTGGGGATGGAAGGCGGTTGACATGAGGAGCTTAGTCCCCATGAGTCGCTGTAGTTCATGGCAAAAGATCGACGTGAACTTCGAGTCTCTATCTGAGACGATGGAGTCGGGAACCCCATGGAGTCGAATGATCTCCTTCAGAAACAGCCAGGCTACTCCCTTGGCTGACATGCTCGTCGTTGTTGGTATGAGGTGTATGAGCGATGTTAGTTGGTCGATGACTACCATCAGGTAGTCACAGTCATTGGATTTGGGCAGGGGCCCCATGAAGTCGATGCCAATTGACTGCCACGGCCTATCCGGAATGGGTAGGCTGTGTAGTAGGCCTTTGGGCTGTTGTGGCCCGGTTTTCGTCATCTGGCACTTCGCGCATGATGTGCAGAATGACTCTATGTCTGGGCTCATGCCTGGCCACCAATATGATCTTCGAACGTAGTTCGAAGTCTTCAGATGGCCGTAGTGACCGACTATCTGATGTGCCCGATCAATGATGATTTCGATCAGCCTCATTCCCCCCTGAAGAACAGAGCGGGGGACGGCAATGACATCTCTTCTGAGCTGGTTCTTTGTCCAGATCAGTCTGTCCCAGATCCCGAATCTCGGGTGCACATCCAGGTGCGCCATGATCTTTGTGAACATGGTGTCCTGATGGTATGTGTCTCGTAGGACCTTGGACAGGTCTACGCCCTGCTCGACGATCCAGTGCAGGGGCGTGCCGTCATTTCCTGTGGCGATGACTCTGAAGTCATCGTTGTCATCGTCGCGTGATGTGGCGACGCTCGCGGGCTTTTGTGAGCCCTCGTTTAATGTGGTGGACTCTGTTATGTTGGGTGCATTTATGCTCCTGCACCAAAATCAAGCATAATATATCCAGTTTGTTGTGTGGCCTTCCAATTTCTTCTCACATTGCTCTTGTATTATGCATCCATTTCTCTGGTTATTTTCGAAATTTTCCACTCATTTCTTATCTCTCTATTTCATCTTGTTATTCCTACTTTCACAAGCGGCTGCACCCAGCGGAGTCTGAAATGACTTCGACGCGCGAGCCCTTGGGCGCTAAAGGGCCGGGTAGTAGTACATGCGCAGTGGAACACATTTCCCCCTCTCTCAGTGACCACTAAATTCACTGAGAGAGGCAAGTAAATTAGTCTAGTAATCTTTGCATTTATTAACCTAGAAATGTTCTGTAGTGAATTGATTTCTAGGTAGTGTATAATATATTTATAGTGACCACTAAATTCACTGAGAGAGTGAATTGATTTCTAGTCTATTCTTTTGAATAACAAGTCCATACCTACTGCCTATAATTCCTGTCCTCTACAGGGTTATGGGCCCCGGAGACACTTCTGAGAAGCTATTGGGTGTTGAGAAGCTTGCTACTGATGGAAGTAATTGGCCATTGTGGCGAGCTACTCTCATCAGCTATTTCGAGTCCAAAAATCTACTCAAGCATGTAGAAGGGAGAGTCACTCGACCTCCTGATCCTCCAGTCATGCCCCCAGGCCATATTCTAACAGAAGCTGAGGAAACTCAGATGGATAAGGCCGAGGAGAAGCTGGAGAGATACCTTGCTAGAGAAGGACAAGCCAAGACCCAAATCATCGTCTCAGTGTCAGAGTCATTAGCCCTGATGCTACAGAAGCAGAAGACAGCAAAAGAGACTTGGGATGCACTGGTCAATGAAATGACCAAAAAGCCCAAGATGGTCCTCACCAGCCTGCAGAGACAACTCCGCAGTATGAGATGTCCTGAGGATGGAGACTTGAGAGATCATTTGGACAAGGCCCAAGACCTATATGCTCGTCTTAATGAGATGGGAGCCAGAGTTTCCGAAGAAGAATTCATGGACATCATCCTTGCATCACTTCCACCATCCTATGAGGCAGTCATGAACGCCCTTACCACTTCGCTTGAAGAATGCGGGATGCCATTGGTCCCTGATAATATTATTAGGGTACTAAAGGCTCAGTATGACAGGAAGAAAACACTCCCGCAAGAAGAGCAGGTGTTTATTGGTTCATCTACTAAGAAGGACCAGAAGGGGCAGAAGGCGCATGTATGCACCAACTGCAAAAAGCCTGGACATTCCATCGAAAATTGCTGGGCTAAAGGGGGTGGTAAAGAAGGTCAAGGACCACGTCAGAAGAAGAAAGCCAAAGGCAAGAAGAAGAAGAAGGGTAAAGCAAAAGCGAATGTTGCCGAGGAAGAGTCTACTTCTGAGGAAAGTGGTGATGGGCATCTTGCCTTCACCAATTTCGACGAGTGCTCTAATTTCAATTTGAGCACATCCTCAGGAGTTATAGTTATACTCGACACCGGAACGACATCGCATATGACTCCTCACAAAAATTTATTGAGGAACTACTGTCAATTCTCACAGCCGAGGACTATCCGAGCAGCCAACAAAGGTACCTTTGATGCCTTCGGCTCAGGACTGCTCGTATTATCCAATAAGGTTGGAGATAGAACAGTAGAAGTCACGTTGCAAGATACATACTATGCACCTAAAATTGCTGCTACCCTCGTCTCGATCGGTCGGTGCGATGATGCTGGCTACGACATTCGACTCGGTGGCCAGAAATGCACAATATCTAATGCTGCTGGAAAAGTATTGATGCAAGCACCGAAAGTCAATGGCTTATATCGACTAGACCTCCAGTCACCAAGTGCTCAAGCCCATATGTGTTTATCTGCCATGGAAATTCATCAAAAGATGGGGCACATCTCGCAGAAGTCCCTACAACATCTATTAAATCATGGCATGATATTGGGCATTGAACTGAGCTCCACAGGCGATAGAATTGTCTGTGATGCGTGTATTCAGGCCAAGATTGCGCGCAAACCTCTTCCTCGAGAACCCAGAGACCGAACATCAAAATTCGGTGACAGAATTTATTCTGATGTCTGGGGACCTGCAAGACACCTCACGATCGATAAGAAGTCATATTATGTCTCCTTTATCGATGATTACTCAAGAGAATCGGTGATCTATCTCATGGCGAACAAATCAGAAGCATTCTCAAAGTACAAGCTCTACGAGGCTTTAATGCTTCGACAGAGAAATGTGCACATCAAGGCACTTGTTTCTGATCGAGGGGGCGAGTATACGAGCTCTGAATTCGAACAGCATCTAGCCAAACAAGGCACGAAGCATCAGTTGACGGTACACGACACACCAGAGTCCAATGGTGTTGCGGAACGCCTGAACCGAACTCTCACTGAGAGAACTCGTGCCATGCTGCTAGAATCAGGCCTTCCTAAGATATTATGGGGCTATGCGATACAGCATGCCAATTATCTTAGGAACAGGACGCATACAAGAGCTCTACCAGATAAAACGCCCTACGAGATGATTCACCATGAAAAACCGAATCTCAAAGACATTCACGCGTGGGGAACTGAAATTTACGTTAAAATCACTCAGGGAGATAAATTGGCAGCTCGTGCCAAGAGAGCTCGGTGGATAGGAATTTCTGCGCAGAGCCATGGTCATTATGTTTATTGGCCTGACTCGCACAAAGTTTCTGTCGAGCGGAATGTTGTGTTTGATTCAGAGATGAAGAAGGGAAAGGTCCCAATCATTTCTATTGAGGAATCCAAGCTACCTACGTCTAAAGAAGAGAAGAAGGCCATACCGGCATCAGTGCCTGTGCCCGGTCGCTTAGTCAGCGAAGAGGCAAAGATCGAAGAAATTGATGAAAGTGCACCAGAGGAATATCTTGAAAAGCTGCAACCTATTCAGGGAGTTGATGACAGACCTAGAGAAGCTGAACCGATAAGGAGAAGCGAAAGGATCCGTCAACAACAAGTGCAGCCGGCCCCATCAGGTCCCGTAACAAGATCTCAAACCCAGAGACAAGCTGGCGCACATATGACTACGCTAGCTTACGAGGACGTTGAGGACCATAAAGAAGTTTTATTCGACCAAGAATTATCCTCCGAGATTGATGGCATCAGTAGCTATGAGTGTGCCATCAGTGCGTTTCTAACCGACGGTCAAAACAATAACAAGGCGCCGGATTTGAGTCAAATTGAACCTAGCAATGCAGACGAAGCTCTGAATAATCCTATATGGAAGAAATCAATGGACAAAGAGTATGAGGCCCTAATCGACAAGGGAGTGTGGGAACGAGCCAAACCACCTCCTGGAGCCAATATTGTCGGTAATAAATGGATCTACCTTTGGAAGCGTAATCCAGAAGGGAAACCAATAGTACCTAAATCGAGAATGGTCGCCCAAGGCTTCACACAGAAGTTTGGAGTCGACTATGATGAGACATACTCACCTGTTGCTCGGTTATCCTCCCTACGGATCATATGCGCCATCGCTGCTAGGAATGACTGGCCTATCCATCAAATGGACGTAGACTATGCATACCTCAATGCTACGTTGCCCGAACCTATTTACATGAAGCAGCCGTATGGATATGAGTCTGGAGACAAAGGCGAAGTGCTACTTTTGAAGAAAGCACTCTACGGCCTCAAGCAATCTGGAAGAGAATGGTATAAACGTCTAAGTGGTGAATTCCACAAGTTAGGATTCACTACGTCAGCCACAGATGGGGCTGTATTTTATAGACGTGGCGGAAAGGGGCATGTGATCATTGCAACAGCTGTGGACGACCTTACCATCACAGCTGAGAATCAATCAGTCCTGGACGAAGTCAAACGAGATCTTGCTCAGGTCTTCAGTATGAAAGATCTAGGCGAGATTCATTGGCTATTGAATCTCAAAATCGAAAGAGACTGGCAGAAGAAAACTATTGCAATTTCACAACCTGCATACATCGAGAAGATCATCAAAAAATTTAATCTCGAAGATGCAAAGACTTATGCTACGCCTCTTGATCCAGCCGTAAAATTATCTAAAGACCAATGTCCTTCTACAGAGAGAGGCAAGAAAGCCATGTCGAAGTTTCCATACAGGCAAGCTATAGGATCACTGATGTGGGCGGCTGTAGCCACTCGACCTGACATTGCATTTGCGGTGTCATTACTCTCGCAATTCCTTGAAAATCCAGGTGGCACACACTGGAATGCAGTCAAACGTGTCTTCAAATATTTGAAAGGCACGAAGCATTACAAGCTCACACTTGGAAGAAATCAAGACGGCTTGATGGGGTATTCAGATGCGGATTGGGGTTCACAGAGTCATAGGCGTTCGTATTCGGCATACTTATTTCAGATTGATGGAGGCACTGTTTCATGGAGTTGCCAGAAACAGTCGATAGTAGCCCTCTCATCAACTGAAGCCGAATTCGTCGCCCTGACCCATGCGGGCAAAGAGGCTCTTTGGATGCGCCATTTTATTTCTGAAATATTCCAACCACTGAACAGACCCATCCAAGTTTATTCAGACAATCAATCAGCCATTGCCATCACGTATGGCACCCAACAACACACGAGAACCAAGCACTTCGACATCCGATTATATTTCCTTCGAGATATAATCAAAAATCAACAAGCCAAGCTCGTTTATTTGCCAACCGAACAAATGTTGGCAGATATCCTCACTAAAGGACTTCCTAGTCCTAGAGTGAAGATTCTCAACGAGCAAATCGGAATATATTAAGCTTGAGGGGGCGTGTTGGGTGCATTTATGCTCCTGCACCAAAATCAAGCATAATATATCCAGTTTGTTGTGTGGCCTTCCAATTTCTTCTCACATTGCTCTTGTATTATGCATCCATTTCTCTGGTTATTTTCGAAATTTTCCACTCATTTCTTATCTCTCTATTTCATCTTGTTATTCCTACTTTCACAAGCGGCTGCACCCAGCGGAGTCTGAAATGACTTCGACGCGCGAGCCCTTGGGCGCTAAAGGGCCGGGTAGTAGTACATGCGCAGTGGAACACATTTCCCCCTCTCTCAGTGACCACTAAATTCACTGAGAGAGGCAAGTAAATTAGTCTAGTAATCTTTGCATTTATTAACCTAGAAATGTTCTGTAGTGAATTGATTTCTAGGTAGTGTATAATATATTTATAGTGACCACTAAATTCACTGAGAGAGTGAATTGATTTCTAGTCTATTCTTTTGAATAACAAGTCCATACCTACTGCCTATAATTCCTGTCCTCTACATGTTATTCTCGCCTCTGTCTTCTCAGCAAGGCGTTTAGACCGTCTCGTCGCTGCTGCTCGCAGCTCGATATACCGGTAGGTGGGCAATAACTCACCGTCCGGGTCTAAACGCGCATCTGCGTTCACGAAGACGTGGTCCGGGTGATTGTCATCACTCGTGTCACTCTCGTAGTAGCATGACAGGCAGTCCACTACCTTGTTCTCTACACCGTCAACATGAACAGTGTTGAAGTTGAACCGGGAGAGAAACTCCCACTATCTGACCTGGCGGTCAGATAGGCTCTTCTGGGTCTCGAAGTACTCAAGCCCCTTGTGGTCTGTGACGAGGGTGAACCTCCGTCCCAGCAGTTTGTCCTCCCATTTCATCAGAGCCTCGAGCACCACGATTGTCTCGTGCTCGTGAGTCCGGTAGTGTTGCTGAGCAACACTGAACTTCTTTGACAAGAAGCCGGCAGGCCGACAGGTTTTCCAGTCAGGACCTTGGCCATAGACCGCACCGATGCCGGCTTTTGACCCATCGGTGATCACCCAGATCGGCTCTGGGCACTGTGTGTCTACTGGACGCAGGATCGGGGCCTTACAGGCCAACGCCTTAATGCTTTGCCAGCATTTGTCTAGTAGTGGGGTCCATTCGAATAGACGGTTATTACACGCACAGCCCGATAGTGGGGTGGTATATGCGCTAACATCTGGCATGTAATGTGCCAGATACTGTACCAGCCCAAGGAAATGCTGGACGTCGTTGAACGTCCGTGGCCTACACCACTCGCGGATGCGTTGCATCTTATCCTTGTCGGCGTGTACCCCTCGGCTATCGATGATGTGGCCGAGACACTCCATTCGGATGGAATAGAGGTCCACCTTTTTCTTGCTCAGAAAAAGGTGATTCTTCCTCAGTCTGTCAAAGACGATGTAGAGGTGCTCTTCATGCTCTTGTATTGAGAGTGAGAATATGAAGATGTCGTCCATGTATACATGGATGAAGCGACCTATGCAGTCGCGGAAAATGGCTGTCATTAGCCGTTGGAACATTGATAGGGCGTTACAGTCTCCCATCTGTATCACCTGGCTCCTAAAGGTGCCAAGGATCGTAGCAAAGGCAGTCTTTGCTACGTGATCCAGATGAATCCGGATCTGCTCGTATGTTTCCGACATATCGAGTTTTGTTCGATACCGACAGCGAGCCATGTCGCTGCAGATGATATCCTGATCTGGGAAAGGCATGACGTCCTTCACTGTGTTCTCGTTCTGCTGATGCAGATCGAAGACGGTTTGTAATGTACTGTTCTTCTTCGGCACACACAGCATGGGCACGGCCTGCTGCGCAACTGCCGGAATCCACCACTTTGCAGTGGTATATCTTTCTATCTTAGCCGACAGTTCCTCTTGGAAGTGTTCGGGGCATTTCGGTAGTCGATACCGCATGTGCTTGTTGGGATCTATGAGATTGATCTCATGGTTGATCTCCCGTAGTGGCGGGAGTTCTAATGGAATTCCACTGACTAGGTCAGTGATTCGTTCCATCCATTCCTCGCAGAGGCGAGGAAGGTCATCATCCGTGAGGATGATGGTAGTGGTGGGCTTAGAAGCCATTAGGCGCTGTGTGCGTCTATTAGGCACGGAATTGCTCTCCTCTTCCCCATCGCTTTCACCATTATGTGAGAGCGCCTCTCCCTACGGTTGTAGGGTGAGCTCAAGGACGAGTCGTCCTGCGACTCGTCCTCCTGGCTTCAATGAGCCAGGCTAGGCTTCGACGCCCGGGTGATCCTGCTCACCCTTGGCCCCTTGCCCTCGTTTGTCGATTCATCATCGTCGAACGAGACCTTGCCCGTGGGGATTACTTCATTCCCCTTGCGGATTGTCCCTGGGCTCAAGAAGTCCAGGGTTATGCCAAATCTCCTTAGGAATGGCATCCCTAAGATCGTGTCGTAATATTTGACATTTGCCACATCGAAATATTCGTTGTATGTTTCACGACCAAATTTGATGGTCGTGTTCGTTCCATAATTGATCATGGAACGGCTGCCTATGCAGGCTAGCTGCAGCGCGATTGGCTGCTCCAGGGAGAATGTTTTCATCCCTGTAACTCGCGTGAACTCAGGGGATAGCAATGCCCCTTCGCTGCCGCAATCTAGCAGGCAGTGGGCTTTTACGCCGTTTATTTCCCAGTACCCTGACAGGGTATGGTTCTCACTGCGTGGGCATGTTGGCCGCATCCTATGTTTGCTTCGGTGGTGATACACCGGCTCGGCTGCCTTGTCTGGTGTGACCGACGTGCGTGCCGCCATGACTTTCGTGGCGGTTTCGTCCTCCGGCACGAATCTGATCGCCCTGGACCTGTAGGTGGCATCCTCCGCCTCTTCATCCCATTCGTAATATTGGGACGGCTCTGGATCCCACTCTTTAGCGGGTGCATCTCCGTTGTCCGGAGCGTCGTTGGGTTGGGGATCACCCTCTCCCTCTTCATCAATTTGATGGAGAGAATTTTGACTGAGATCTGTCTCTGAATTTTTGGTCTCTTCTTCATGCCTTGCGGCTGCTGTTCTAATGCTGGACTTAAGCCGGGGGCATTCTGCTCTCTTGTGGCCAGGTTGGCCGCATTCAAAGCATGTGGTACTGCTTTGGTTGCCGCTGGCCCGATCGTTAGGTCAGCCCAACGCTTTAGCTGGTGGGGCAGGTCGTGGGGATGATCCTGACGTTTGAGGCTGTTTAGCTTCAGGTGGGCGTCCAGCTTGTGCTGGGCGTGGGGGTGGCGGCTGTTGCGCCGCTCCACTTCTTGAGAACAGGCTGCTGGTCAGGCCCATCTGTGTCAACGGCTTGCTCCCTGTGAGCCGGGCAGCGCTTGCCGTTGCCGCTGTGCTCTCTGTGGGGCGCATCCCCATGTTGTATTGGGATGCCTCCTCGATCATTCAGGCCGTCTCGAAGAGTTGCTCTATTGAGCTGCTCTCAGCATTGTAGCCCTTTTTGAGGACTTCGTTGCGCAGTGTTTTGGGCAGCGCCGACACGAACCGTCCCCGGAACGTGTAATCGTCTGGTGGCTGTATCATATGTGCCGCGTATTTCGTGAGCTCGTTCAGCATCTCCTGAACGGTTTTCATGCCCTGCATGACCGCGTCGAATTTATTCAATGCGTGATGGTATGTCAGTGTGTGCAGGAACCTCTTTTGAAGGCCCTGCATCACCGTTTCCAGTGTCCAGCTGCGGACCTGGCGATCTAAGCGTTCAATGTTTCGAAGGAACCATTCCTGGGCTTCGCTCGTGAGGCAAGTGCCCATGTAACCGACCTGCATGTATATGCTGGTTGGCCCTAGGAGGCAGGTCATTTTCAGCCATCGTAAGATGGCTGCTACGAAGATCTCAAACTCTTCGAGGTCAGATCCCCCGGCATATGGCTCGGAGTGAGCCAGTTTCACGCCGGCTTTCGCTAGCACAGACTTCTCTGGGTCTGTGTCCACGGCATCTGCTAACGCCACGTGGATCATCCACATGATCCCGTTGTACGGCTCCAGCGGTACGACGTCAGCCTGATCAGGGATTCCCTGGCCTTCCGTTGGGGCCATGGATCGTTCACGCGGCTGTGATGCCGCACGGGGCAGGCTGTTGTATGCCCTGACGGGCCCCGGGCCCGGATCGGGCTCGGGATCGGGAGCATTTTGTGCTCTCGAGTCCGGGGGCGTTTTGTGCCTGGTGTCCCCGGTCAGTCCCGCGTTGCGGATCCGCAGCCTGCTGTTGTAGGCTGCGCGCGCCTGCCGTGCGTCCTGTACGGCTCACGTGAGCTGCTCGTTGGGCAGCTGAGCGGTGTGGCTGTGGGCCACTGTTTCTTCAGCGTTCTTTGATAGTAGCTCGAGTGCCCGCGTGTGGCGGCGCGCGGCTGCGGCTTCTTTACGCTGCCAGTGTGCGACTTCAAGCTCTAAGCTCTCGGTCGTCGTTTCAGAGTCAGGCTCTGAGGCGACCTGTTCCCTAACGATCTGTTGGATCGTCTTATGGCTGTCCGTAGGGGCAGCCGGTTGCTCTTGAGGTTCGTACCTGAACCTTACGTCCTGTTCGACCGGGACGGCTGGCAGCGGCATTCGCTGCTTGTCCCACTCCTTTTGGCACGGGTCTTCCGCATCGTGACTGTGTTCGTTGGCTGCGGACTGTCGCGAGCTCGGATGAGTTGTGTCGTGTTCCCCACGTGGGCGGAGGGCTTTCTGGACGTCCTCCAGCGTGGCTGCATCTTGCAGCCTGATCTCCTCCGCCTGGTGGAGTTCCTTGCCGATTGCCATTAAGGCGGAGGCAGCGTTGTCAAGCTGCGATGCCAGCTGATCGTGCTTGTGGCATGTGAGCGTGCTTTGGTGCAGCGCAGCCTGCACCTGCTTGTTCAACGCCTCTGCCGTCTCTTGGTCGATGGTGTGAGCTCTCGAGCTCTTACGGCTGGAGCTTGAGTATTCCGAGCCCTGACCATCATCTGGGGCTCGTCTTTTTTGCCGTCGTCCCCCTTCGGGGACGATTGTCGTCGCTCTACTTCGTGAGCGGCGGTTCGAGTCGTGGCTTTGTGCCCGTCTCGACATCGATGCTCTGCCGTCTGATGACGGCGAGACTTCTCTGCCCTTTCCCTTGTCTCTGGGCAGAGGGGATTGGGGGGACGGCGCTGGCTTGTTGCCCGGCATCATCTCCTCCTCGACCACGCTTGACGAGACATGGTTGGGATTTTCCTCGTCCTCCCTTGGGGGGACGAGGGCGGTGAGATCTACGATCTCTCCGTCTTCTAACGTCCTGGCCTCTTGGTCCAGGGTAGCGTCAGCCGTCGTGTCGCTGGGCTGTGCCTGGGGCGTGGACCTCGAGCTCGTCGCTCGTGTCCGTCTTTGACTGCGTGGAATCATCATGCTCGCAGCCGACAGTAGAGGGTCTACTGGAGGGTCTCAACGATGTTTAGTCATCGACGCAGCGATCTTTTTCAAGATTGCTTCGAATCCACTATCGGTTGGTCGCGTGGCGATCAACCACAGGATAGTTCAAAAAGGTGTAAAGGTGTCGATCTTAGGACCTTGTATCACAAGGGCACTGCAGAACTTGACCAATGAGTGGTATTCTGAATGCTACATAGTGACAGGTAAGAGTAAGATGTGATGGGAACCGATGAACTGTACAGTGGGTCCCTAAGGGGCCCACTGGGATTAGGTAATAACTATTGTACATAGGTTAATGCCGGTTGCGGAAGGCGTTTCCGATCGGCAGAAGTTTGATATCTCTTCTGGGCAGCTGTAATGTTCTCTCGGAGGTGCTGGTGAAGGTCGTCAAGTTCCACAACGAAATCTCGGGCTCTTGCAGAGGCAAGGTCACGTTCAGGGTGGATGGCGAGATTCGGGTGGTAGCCCTTGTTGGCGTAAAAGGGTGAAATTCCGGTGGTCGCGGAAGGCGCATTGTTGTAGGCAAATTCCGCGAGTGGGAGAAGGTCGGACCAATTGCTGTGTTGGTAGTTGCAATAGACCCGGAGATACTGCTCAAGGGTCTGATTAGTACGTTCCGTTTGTCCGTCTCCTTCGGGGTGATAACCGGAAGTGAAGTGGAGCTTCATGTCGAGAGCCTTGCCGAGTGTGCGGAAAAGGATGACACGAATTCGGAACCACGGTCGGACGTGACATGGGAAGGGATTCCGTGCTTGGAAAATACGTGGAGCACAAAGAGCTGTGCGAGCTGGGCGGAAGTGATGGTGTCGTATGTCGGAATAAAGATGGACTGCTTTGTAAGGCGGTCAACGATTACTAGAATGGTATCATAGCCAGATGACTTAGGAAGTTTCTCAATGAAATCCATGGATATCGAATTCCACGGTTGTTCCGGGATCGGGAGTTGTTTCAGGAGGCCGTAGGGTTTGTGACGTTGAGGCTTGTCTCGCATACAGGTGGTGCATGACTTGCAGTAGTCTTGGACCATCGTGCGGAGGAGGGGCCAAGTATAGGTACGTCGGATTATGTTGAGGGTTTTGTTCTGGCCTTGGTGTCCTGAGAGCGGATGATCATGGCTTTGCTGGAGCACGCGAAGTCATAGATCGTTGGTATCCGGAACGTAAATCCGGGACTTGTACCGGAGAAATCCATCGGAATTTAGGGACCATCCAGGACTGGTGGGGTCATCGAGGTGGGCTACGGAGATGGGGTCGGAACGAAGTGCGGAACGGATGTCGGAATGGAGAGACTCGGTGTCCATAATGATTGAGGCGCGGAGTAGCGGAAACTGCAATGCTGTGGCACGCAGGGATGATGCCAGTTGCTCAGTAGAGAATACTGGGCGGAAATTGTGCGGATTAACGCTGGCATAGTCACTACTTCCCTCTTTTGGGTAAACGTCCCAACGTCTAGTGAGTGCGTCGGGTTTTCTCCGAGCTTTCTGGGGTGGAAGCGGATCACCATGTTGAACTGTGAGAGATATTCAGGCCAGCAGACTTGACGGCGAGTCAAAATCTTAGTAGTCGCGAAATACTCAAGGTTCTTATGATCCGTTACAACGTCGATCGGATAAGTTGGACCTTCGAGGTAGTGTCTCCAGATTTTGAAGGCTTCGAAAATCGCAAGTAGTTCCTTATCGTGGACGTTGTAGTTGAGTTCCGGGGCGGAAAAGGTGCGGGAATGAAAGGCGATCGGATGAATTTCTCCGTCGTCAGGGGAAATGATGGAAAGAATGGCGGCTAGCGCGTAGTCGGAAGCGTCGGTTTCAGTACAAGTTGGGCATCAGGAATCCAGAAACTGAGTATGGGAGCCATGGTGAAGGCCGCTTTGAGGGCTTCAAATGCGGAACGGCATTCCGGAGTGAAATTCCATGGGGCACCCTTCCTGGTGAGACGCGTGAGCAGAACAGTAATGTGGAAAATTATAAATGAAACGCCGGTAAAAGTTGGCGAAGCCAAGGAAGGACTGCACATCCTTAACACGTCGGGGTTCCGGCCATTCTTGAATTGCCTTGACTTTGTCCTCTGCCATGGTAAGACCTGTTGGAGAGAGGATGTAGCTGAGGTATTCGACCGTGTCGCGGTGCCATTTGCATTTCTCTGCTTCTGCATAGAGATGGTGTTTGCAGAGACGGCGGAGTACTTCGTGGACATGTTCCTGATGTTCTTCCAGTGAGTCGGAATAGATGAGGATGTCGTCAATGTAGACTAGGACGCATACGTCGAGGAGGTCGGAAAATACGTCGTTCATGAATCGCTGAAAAGCGGCGGGAGCATTGGTTAGACCGAAAGGCATGACAACCCACTCAAAAGCACCGTAGCGGGTGCGGAAAGTGGTTTTCCACTCGTCACCTTCCCGGATCCGGACAAGGTGATAAGCGTGCCGGAGGTCAATTTTGGTGTAGATCTTTGCCCTGCGGGGAGTGTTGAGTAGATCGGAAATGCGTGGAAGCGGATATTTGTCCTTTTTAGTGAGGGCATTGAGTCCGCAGAAATCGACGCAGAGGCGGAGAGATCCATCCTTCTTCTTGACGAAAAGGACCAGAGCGCCGTGCGGAGACAGCGAAGGGCGGATAAAGCCCATGTTGAGATGTTCATCGACGAACTCGTGGAGAGTTTGGAGTTCACTTTGCGAAAGGGAGTAGATCTGTCCAAGGGGCGGAGATGCTCCTTCTTCCAAATCTACCTTCAGATCGTAAGGTCGATGTTCAGCAGTTTTGTTGGCTTTGGCCTTATTGAACACGTCTGGGAAGTCACGATATTCTTCGGAACTGAGCTCATGTCGACCGGAGCGGAAGTCGAGGCGGAACGAGCCTTGACTGAAGCCGAATCGGAAAGGTGAAGCTGGAAAACGGTCGTATCTTCTTGCCGTTGCAATACGCGGAAAGCGGTGGCGGAAACGAGCGCAATTCAAGGAGCTTCGAGGGGCGGAGGTGCTAAAGCGGGACCGGAGTGCGGAACTGAATCCACAAGCGGAGTGCAGAAGAGGCCTGAGCCATCTTGCGGATGACGTCGGAATAGACGGAAGTTGATCTGGGGTACGGAACTGTATCTGACCCAATGCCCAGTTAATCGACGGATTATATCGGGTGAGCCAATTGTGTCCTAGTACAACGGAACAGCTAGCGTCTAGCGGAGTAACGTAAAACGTAACTTCATGGTTGTCCCCAGTAGCGAAACGGATAGACAGATCCATGACTTGGGAAATTGCCGTGTTGGAAGATCCGTCGAAAAGGTGGAGCGGAATAGTCGGAATGTTGCGGGTCGGAAGTTTATGTTTCAAAACAAAGTCGAATCGAGGAAACAATGAGTCGAACCGGAGTCGACCAAGTGCTGTGAACGGGGGTGCGGAAATGGTGTCGGAAGTGAGCGGAATGGAAGGGAGTCGGAGGATGAAAGAGCGGATGCGTTGAGTTTAACCTCATTTGTCGCACGAATGGGGTCAACACAGCCCTCAGCTTGTGCAGAGGCTGGAGACTGCTGACTATTTTTTTGATCCACAGCAGGAGCCGCTTCGGATTTCTCTTCATCTTTGCTGCGCGGCCATTGGCCTTAGCAGCAGAGGCGGAAGCGCGGGTGCAGTCGCGAGCGACGTGACCGCCTTTGCCGCAGAAAAGGCAAAGGTTGTTGTCCATGCAACGCTGGCGTTCTACAGGGGTTAGTTTTCCGTCCTTCCCAAGTTTGTCGGAAAGGTCCGGAGTGCTCTTCCGGGCATTGGTGTTGGAACCAGAGGCCTGGTTGTTGCGAGGGTGGAGTTGTTGTTCCGGTTGCCGGAGTTGGATCCGGAACTGTTGTTGTTGTTGTTTCGGAGTTGTTGTTTCCGGAATTGTCTTCTTCTTGTCTTTATCAGATTTCTTGTCGGAAGACTTGTCGTTCTTGCTCTGGGCGGAAGTTTCGCGAGCAATCTCGGAGTGTCTTTCCCAGTAGCGCGAATCGATGGATTGGGCAGGTTGCGGAGGTCGGTAAGGGTGGCGGGTTTTCCGACGCGGGCAATTTCATCCTTGATGCGGGATGGCAAGCCCATGTAAAACTGGCGTCGGAGTGCGGCTTCTCCCCATTGGACTCGAGGAGCAAGCTGCTGGAATGTGACGATATATTTAGCTATCTTATGAGTGTCTTTCATACGAAGCTTATCGAGTTCATTTTCCGCATCGGCTTCCATATCAAATGGTCCGAAGTTGCTGCGGAGTTTGGAAACGAAGTTGTGGTAATCGTCGGCCAGTCCACGAGAGCGAACGATCCATGAGGGCGGGTTCGAAATAGTCAGAGCCGTGCCTCGGAGATAGGAAAGGGCATAATTGACCTTCGTTCGTCGTCGGGAAAGGCGTCGGAATCACGGAAATTGAGTTGAAGCTGGACCAGAAATGGCTGGAGCTTCTTGGGGTCGGAACCGTTGAACTGATCTGGTTCGCGGACCTTTGTCTTGGGGCGTGGTGGTGCTTGGGCCGGGCGCTGGAGTTGTCCGGCTAGCATGGCGATGGCTTGTGCAAGATCCGGAACTGGCGCGGGCGGAACTGGGTTGGCGGGAATCTGGGTGGGATTGGGGGTGGAGGACGCCTGGGGGACCGCCGGGTGGGCCGCCATGAGGGCTGCCTGGAGGTGGTCCTGGTGGAGGTGGTGGTGGTGGAGCTGGGCGTCGGGAATGACGCTGCTGTTTGTTCCCGCTGCTACTCATCGAATTCCGTCATGTCGGGATTGTCGTCGGGATTAGCGTCGGGAACTTCTTCGAACGTTGCGGAAAGCATCGGAGAGCTCATCGTCGCACGAGAGCTGCCGGAGGGTTCCGCGTGCCTTGGTGCTGCGGATCTAAGACTGCCAAAATAAGAGAGAGCTTCGACAGCTCCTGCTCGAGCTGAAGTAGCTGTGGTACGAGGAGGCATAGTGATAGTTATCGGGTGGGAATCATATAATACTGTTACGTATCGAGATTTCGCTAAGTCGGAACTGGAAAGGACAGCGGCTTCAAACTTGTAGGTTGCGCCCCCAATGAACTATCGTCCTAAGTATTTCGGAACTGAGTCGGAAGGCGGAAAGTACTGAACTAGAGGTTGGGTCGGGACTTGAGTCGGAATCGAGGCGGAAGGCGGAAGATGGAAGGCGGAGAAGACTAAGGTCTTGCTAGACTCGCTGTGCTAAAGAACAGGAGATGGAGCGGAGGAAATCAAGTATCGAAGGTGATTATCTGATTGCAGAATAACAGACATACATGACAGGCTTTTATACAACGAGCTGAGACAACAGGTAATGGGTAGTACTAAGCAAATTCCGGGGGAAGTGGAAGTCGAGTAGACAATGCGTGGGAACTACTATTGGGAACAATGGGACTACAAGGGGGGTTCAGGGTAAGGTAAAACAATGGCAAAGGACAAGGGTCGGGAAAACATATCTGACAACGAAACACAAGGGTGACCGGATATGATCTTGATGAACGTGAGGGGGTCCGGTGGTTCGAGTAATAGAGTCAAAGAACAAGGAATAGAACAAGGGGCGGAATGTCGGAAATATCGGAGGGGCGGAAAGTGTTGCGGAAATACGGAGGGCGGAAGGTGTTGCGGAACTGATGGTCGGAAGTCGGGAATGAATGGTCGTAACAGAGTGGACTATGACAATGGATGTGATATGGGAGGCTTACAGAGGTTACTCCTGGTGCCATAGCTGCTGCTGCTACATTTGTAAGCTATAACGCACCTCTACGATTATTGTTTTCTTTACTGATACCCCCTGTGATTAATCAGCATGATTTGCATTGAAGTCACGATGGTGCATTTCAACCACCAAGGTGCTGCAACGAAAATCGACTACGAAGGAGACTTCAACATTTACCTCCGCTACCTCATCTCTGGTCGTGAAGAGAATAAGCGGTCAGTCAAGCAGATTCTTAGAATTTGGAACGATTATTTCTTTCCGGCTACATCAAATTTCGACACCATTGTAGCAGCACCTGTACAGGCAGTCAACGATGCCTTCGCAATGCTTGAGGAAGATGAGGAGTTGGACCCATCGATCAGCACGATATTCTTCTCCCAATCACCTGCCAACTCATGATAATGCTGCAATCCTGCTGACCCACCAACAACCTCTATACCCTCCGACACATATCCTACCAGAAAACAGCGAGCGCCTATATGAGTAGGAGGACACGGTTGAAGTAATCAAGCCATCCAAAGGGATGGGAAAACCAAGAGTGAATAGGAAGGGGAAGCGGGGTGGAAGAAGTAGGTTAGATGTAGTCCAAGTCATGTAATAGATGGCCAGCATGTGTTCAATGAGAGAACCTTTACTTTTTCATTAACTGCTTGGTGAACAAGTTTACAGCTTAATTCTGAGTTTTTTTTATAAGATAGGATTCCAGGGATTGACATATTTCTCTAGTAGTTACAAGTAGAACTACCATTGACAAGACATTTCTAAGCTAATACACTTGACTTGTGCAAAGCCTACCCTACTCGAAAAAACTGTCTGCGGGAATAAGCCTTTTGAAAGCCTCGTAACATTTGACTATGATAACTCTATTATCAAGTGGCATCATCCCCTCCGATGTTTGCTTGTCCATCCTCAGGACTTCTGGGATATACTCCTTCACAACTGTCTTGATGGTGGGGGGTCTCCCAAGGATAACCGCCTCAGATAGCTCCTCTGTATCCAGTATCAAGTAGAATGCAGGCGCAGTGCCATGCATGACGATCCCAGGGATTATCTGTCCCAAATAAGCTTGGTAAGGTAAAGAATGTTAGAAAACTAACGAGCTTACCATTTCCTTCAGGCGAGGAAGTTTGGCTTTCTCCTCAACCTGTTGTTGTATTGGAAAGCACCGATCACTTCTGTGATCAGCTGAGGAGTCACGTCTGAGGTATTTTTCACAGTTTTATCCTCCTGTAGGAGCATGAGGATGCTACTAGAACTGTCTGACAAATAGACATCGGGCTTTGCATAGGTTTCCTCCCCACACATAGTGAGGGGGAGCTCCTTCCAGATGCTTATGTACCGTGTCTCGGATGTGTAACGAAGATGGGACAGAAAGGTGACAGCAAAGATATCCACAGTGGCCACATTGGGAGCAGATGAGGCAAGATATAGGAGCTTGGCAAGGTCCCTAGTGAGATGGTCGTTGATATCTTCTCCGTTCTCCTTTGTCAGAAATTCAGAATGATGGGGATCTGAGGAAGGCTTGGAATTAAAAAATGCGGGGACATCGCAGGGCAGGATTGTAATGGAATAGTCGAGTAATTCAGCACTTGTCCAGTGACACCCTGATTTCGCTGTGCGTATTCTGCGATCGCTGGCCATGGTGGTGTGGGAAGCAAACAGAATGTTATGGAAGCCTCATTACCGAGTAAACATTTATAGTGACTCCTGCCTCAGAATTATATTTCCTCTAAGCATACCCTAGCATCTTGTCTGCGTAGCTCAACGGTTAGTGCTTGTGTGTGCATATAACTTTTCTCACCCATCACTGCACTCATTCAATTCGCGTGGGGCACACTTGTTGTATATGTGTAAGAACCCGGCCTTTGGCCGGTTACTTACCGGTATAACTTTCTTCCGAGCCCAAGCCTTGTGATACTCGTGCCTGAGTACATATGATTCTTATCCTGCACCCGAGCCCGAGCTAGAGCTAGAGCTCATATCCGACCTTGATCCCATGCCCGTATCCCCTTAGTTACTGATTCTGCTCCATCATGCATCATTCATATATTACCTCGCCCTGACCTCGCCCTGATCTCCACTAATATGTTCGCCCCTGACTCGTACCCTCACCCCGTATATAAACCCCCCTGTATGCATTCCTACTCCTCAGTCTGAAAATCAACTATCGTATAACTTCGATCCTTAGTTAGTTTCTAAGCCTCACCTCTTAAGCCAAACCTCGCCTCTTATTCGTTTGCCTCCGAAGTTGGGACTCGTGTGTAGGGTCGGCGCAGCACATAAGCTGAAGCCTAGTCCCTCTCTGACTTCCCCATCCAAACCTCGCCCCGTAACCTTGGACCGTACCTCGGGTTTCACTCCCGACCTCAGTCACCTTACGACGGATCGTATCGTAACAATATGCCTACATAACAAATAACTGTACTTGACTGCATCACACTTTATATATACCTACATAATAAATAGCAATACATGTCTGGCTGTAACATTTCACAAATTTACCAGACTTAACAAAAATGCCTTGTATAACATGTAAACTTATTACAGCATTGGCACCTTAACACTTAAGGAGGGTGTTTGGAACTACTATAATATCAGATGATTACTAATAAAAGTGATGTTCCCATAAAACTCCATCTTCAAATAGTGATATCTTTTCTGAAACTATTCTATTATTAAAAAGCAATTCTGGGAAATAGCTCTCCATGTTACATGCTAAACAATTAAAGGTCATTTAATAGAATCCATTGTATATGATTTCCTTCTGTTTATAGATATCTGTTAATACTTTTGTTGGTACTCCATTTTTAAAAACTAAACTGCAGTTCTTTCCATGTAAAATATGTAAGATATTATTGGAGATTTTTCATGCTACAACCTGTCAAGATTGGTTTTCAAGCGTTAATATCGTGTATTAGTGAACACAGCGAATGCCCGATTAACTTGTGCGAATAAGTATGCCGTTCGGCGAATAGGTGAACCAATGAATGTTCACAAGGTAAGAGGGTTTTGCCTAAACGGGGCTCGCCCTATCTACAGTCGTAGCGAAATAGCCCGTGGCTCTGACGATGTAACGTGCAAGGTCCCACGGAAGGGCTGTCTAAGTCTCGACAATCCCTTCGCTGGCGAAGGTGCTCCTTCGGAGCCCTTCGCCAACAGCACAGAAAATGGTTCGAAGGCTAAGGTAACGAAGATGAAGTATGAGAACTCACCAGTGATGCCTAAGTCCTTTGCTGGTTGAAGATAGAAATCTCCAAGAGAAGGCTTAAGACGATGATCACAGTGAGGTCAAGTTTGCACAAGATGGACGACGTATGATAATTGAACTGGGGAATATACATGCGAATGTGAACTACTTATATCGAATGCTCGTACGGTATCAGCGAATAGGAAAGAGGCCGTCATGAGTCAGGGTTGGATAGGGGTGCGCAGTCATGATACTAAGGAGATGGAATAAACATACAATAGAGTGAGGGAAGAATGCGAACGTGGAACGACGGAGAGTAAAAGGGGGCGAAGGCACTTATGGACAAAACCATGTCTTGGGACCCGCATACATGCTACCCTGCACGGACTCTTTGTTGACTGGGTTGATCCCGCATGACTTATGGAAGGGACACCCTGTGAACACACATTGGTCATACGAACACCCAATGGGGTTGGATTAAGAAGATGATGGGGCTAATGATGAACCATCATGCCAAGTGATTGGTATCGATCATTTTTGATGGCGTGCCTGCTGGCGAAATGCGCGAGCAGTGAACAGCTAGGGAGTGACGAGGGGGAACATGGAGGTAGCGCGGTAGGAGAAATAAACCAGTCATGACACAACCTTCCTAATTAAGCAAAACCGCCCAGGAATTCTTAGTATGTTGAATCAAATAGAAATATATTCTAGTTAACTCACCCATTCCAAGGTAACACATATGCATTTAAAGGTGTCAATGGCATACATGTGTATGAAATGTACTATCTAAGGGAGTCTACCTTTTAAATTCTTAAAGTTCTAACTCACTACAGTGTTTCATAATCTATTCATCTCTTAAAAGATGCTTTGTTTCATGATGTACAAATAAGTTTTAAAAATTCCAAAAGTTTTAAAATCCAAATTATGTTTAGAATAGACTCCAATTATTTAAATGGTCTTAAGGAGATATTAAAGTTTGATACTTCTTATAGTTTCCGAACAACCTCCTAAATTGAAGTTGCATGAATTGCGGGGGAAGGTTGAACAACAATGTAAATTGATTTAATGCATAACAATTAATCTCTCAACATTACTTATAATGTTGCCTATATGAATCCTCTTTCACACCGGAAAGACCATATGTTGATAGCTGTCTACCTGGTTGTTAGGTAGTTGTTAGGCCCTAGTCAGTAAAGATTAGGACATATCTAGTTAATCAGTACATGTCACTGCATGCTGACTCTATCAGTAAGTATCTACTTGATCATTACTTGTCAGTATAGTGCAAAACTGATCAGCTACCTCTTCATTATCAGGTCTGATAAGGCGGTACCACAGCCTGATGGCTTGATGGGCCTTGTCGGGCCTGATATGGACTTTTGAGTTTTTCTGACAAACACAGTAGTGGAACACGCATGAGAGTGGGAAGAGGAGGGTTTATATCACTAAGAACGCCCAGAGAATCGCGCAAGAATAATTCTCCAACTTTTCACGTGGCGTGCGAGTTGCTTACACAGCTGATTGTCTACGGTCATGCCGAGCGAGGGAGGAACAAGGCAGAGATGCCAGGCGTGCCTGTTCCAACGATGAGATCGAGGTAATCGAAACGTTTTCCGCTCACTGCCCCTTACTGTGAGACGCTTTTCGTGTGCGACGGACACCTTTCGACACACATGAGAGCCGGAGAGGAGAGGCCTCGGCCCTCGAATGCCGCCTCAGAGTGATCAGAGTGCGCGCGCGAAGATGAGTGCTACGTTCCACGCCGGCGGCCGAGCAGAGACGTTAGCCACAAACTCAGTCAGAAAATGATAAAGTTTGACTCAGAGGAGAGCACGGCACTCAGTGGGTTGATGAGAACAAGGTGCGATGCCGTAGCAGGCGCGCGGCCCCCAGCTGCGGCGGATCTCCAGCCACTTGCTTGTTTTGGCACGTCGGACGGCAGGTGCCGAGCTGCGCTTCCGTAACTTTGTGGATTCGGTTGAATACTAGGGAACACGGTACACAACGGCCGTTCTAGCTGTCACAGATGTCGGCCCAGTGGGGATGTAGTAGGTGATGACTGGACATGAGGTTAGAGCTCAGTGTGTTTTATATTACGTGTTGGGTTCACGATGCATGTCATCCATCCAGTCTGGTTGAGCCACGGCAAAATCAAAGCTGCACACCGTCAACGAGGGTAAGTACTCGTGTGGTGGCTTTAACCCCGGTCTCAGTTCCGTCCCCATCTGCCATCCCATGCTATAAGGTTCTATCGGTGGACGGTTCACCTTTAACATTCAGATATCTATCCCACTTAGTTCATAGTATACGATCACCATATGGCATCTCAACAGAGCGTGGATATTCAGGTTATATCAGACGGGTGAGTAGGTCGGGCCATTCAGTGGTGTAGAGTCTGACAACCCAGAAGTCGGGCTTTAACCTATGTGGACGTCGCCACCCTCGGTGTGTAAGGAGTACATGGACTGTTAACGTATCCCTGATCCAAGCAGCACTCCTCACCTATGATACTCTCTTGACTCTTCCATCTGAGATTACCTATCTCTGGCACAGAAGAGTCAGATTAGGAACGGTCCTTTACCTGCTCGCTCGCTACCCTACCTTCCTTTTCTTTATTTTTACGTCATACATTGGTATAGCAAATATCCCACTCGAGGTGAGACGGTTTGTTCGTGACATGTAGGCTGCTTACATATATCCATGCGCCCGGCCAGTATGACATTTGTGTCCTTTTATACATAATCTGATACCGAAGCAGTCTGTGCAATCCATTGGCTCATCTCACATATTCTCTAGGCATTGTGGCACTTTCAGGTGTAGAAGCAAGTATATACTGGTAAGTCCTCAGATATCAACTTAGATACCTCTCCTTGCAGGACTCTTATTGGCGCGAGTATACGCCATGTCCCAGCACAAAGGGATGCGGTGGGTGCTTGGGGCCTTCGGTCTTCTTCTGTATATGGGCAGTTTCGGTTCGGAAGTGGTACGCACACTTCCCTCTTCAAGTTCAAGTGTGCCACTAATCTATCCTCAAACACAATACGGTATTATAGCTTATCGCTGTCAGAAACACATGCAACCCCACAGCTCATGATATGGGTGCTATTATTTCGTGAGTGATGACAGCTGTTATTTTGAAACATGTCCTTATATTACTTTGTCAGGGGTGAGAAAACAAAAAATTTCTCATGTTCAGTTGCGGTTTAATAGACCATTTACTCCTAGCGGAAACCATAAATGATATTTTCATTATACTTTTTGACACATTGGTCGTTGTTGTGACCCTATACAATACCTTGGGCTCGTGAGGCGCTCAAGAAAGTTTCAGATGCCCCCTCAAAAGTCATTGACCCAAACTTTGGCTGTACACGGTCTGTTAATTCATACTTACACTTTGAACTTGCTCATTGCTAGTCTAGGTCTCATAAGATATGGGTATGTACTTTCTGGACACTGTCATTGAACTTTCCATCTAATACCGACTCAGATTTATATTGAGCATAACATTAACATCTGCCATTGCTTCTAAGGTACCGTAGTGTCCAATTTATGAGACGTACTGAGTACCATGTATAATAGGTTTGAGAGTGAGTCTATTGCATGCATACACTTGGACGTCCAGTTACACACAGGGTCAATAGAGCAGCATTGCAACAGTCCTTCCAGCTGTGCAGATTAGGTGAGAGCCTAGCTGCCTGGACACGAATTCATATGGCTAACGCTGCAGGTAGTCTGTCTGTCATAATCATTTGTCGCAGTCATCTTGCTCTTCAAGAGAGGGCTGCTCACCCTAATGGCACCACACATTCGGCACAGCATCCCGTAACGAGCTTTCGTGCAGCCGCAGGACAGATTCACGATTCGCTCATAGAGGAATTCGGCGATCCGAACATTGAGGAGATTGGAACATCTGAAGCAGTTGAACCTTACAGGGAGGACGACCCCTCGTCTGACGCAGTCATGGGACATGAGCTTGAGGAAATCCCTCGCGGCAGGGAAACTGCGGGCACTGTAGACGGTGATGTACGTTCTGAACCTCGCTATGGTGAGTCATTGTTGTTGTTTCGGTGGTTCATGCCTTCTTGACACTCAAAACTATATCCATTGTAGTGGCGGCATCCACAGGGGAAGTATCACTAGAGGCGTGATGCGCGTCAGAGGACATGATACCGCCGGAAGGAGAGCAAGATTAGATGAAAGGCATCACGGAGAGGGCATAGAGGAAAGAGGTGTCAGAACACTGTATACCCGAACACCCATATATAAGGCTCGCAACGAATAACAGTATTATTTTGATAAAGGTATATTTGTAAGTGAGCGATTGTTTCGAACCACGAAAATAGCTTGAAGTATCAGAGGTTGAGCTGCGTTACGAGCGATGTTTGGAACAAGATACAATGTTTTTCTCTCGTCTCCTAGAGGTACAAACGCGTCTAGATAGTGATTAAGTCGGTTCTTGTCACCCGCCCATCAGAGACCACGAGCACGGCTATGATTCATGTGGGAAGGCAGCTGCGTTCCTAGTAGAGTCTAGCAACAACTCGCTGTTATCATTGGCGTTGCGGGAGGACGGGTCGCCCAGCTTCGCGGCAGGCGCCACCTGGTCCATCGCTGCGAAGAACAACGAGGAATTAGCGTCGATCACCTGGGCAGACCGCGAGCTTCGACACTTTCACTTGGACACTTAGTGCGAAGTGCTGTCAGTGTCGGTACTCAACAGCACACCCACATATCATAGTATCTCGCTACCTCTTCAAGTTGTGGCTTCATGTGCCACCGCAGGCCACCGCCGGCTCTATATGCTCGTTAGCCCTTTTCGCACCTGCTTTGCTGAAGGACACCGCCGTCGGAATTCGGTTCAGCTGTTCGCCTGACAGCCATTGGTGTGTGGACGGTTGTTGTTATCCCTTCCGGCCAATAATGCGTGTGTTGCCCCATACACTTCCTCACGAAATTTTAATGTGCCGTGCCTGTTTCGGCCAACACAAGAGACAGGAGCCAATATTATACAACTCCCACGGTCTCTTGTGCCAGTAGTGAGTGTCGCCCGGAACCGAACACTCGGAGGGCGATCCAAACCTGTGTATCACCTGCACAGCATATACTTATATTCTATCTGCCTACACATACATTCTCTTATCTTTAACAATACGGCACTGCACAAGAAATAATACACCATTTTATAAAATTACATGCTGACAGTGGCGTATCC